>JBBBDQ010001011.1:4477500-4627500 GCA_037127315.1 Ascarosepion bandense
AGATCGCCGATGAAGCGGATCCAATTCGTAGAAACGATCATACGATCATAAGTTTCTAATTTATATACACTACCGGCCATAATTATTAGGCGATCCCAGTTTTTTAAAAGAAATAATGTATTTCATACTATTTTTAAGTGAATAATTCTAAATGAAAATAGAATGGTTCTTTTGTTATTATTACTTTGCAAAATTGTACAAGGCATAGACGCAAAGATGAACTCGTCCGATTCACCCTAAATTTTCTTCATTCTTTCATTGATGAAACTGCAATATAGGTAATTATTAAATATTTATAAATTCATTTGTGCAGTATTAACAAAAGGACCATTCTATTTTCATCTACAATCATTCAGTCAGTTAAGTGCCATACGTGAAACACACTTGGGCGATCATGTCTCGAAAGAGACATGACTGACTGGGCAAAAGATTATCCCGCAGTAGGATGCCATTGCTTTCTGCGGTAGACTGGTTGCCAGCCAAGGATATAGAACCCAATCTGTCCTGCTATTTGACCCATAAACTGGAGGGAAGGGACGGATTCATACCTTTCCCAAGGGTATTTGTGCGTAAGTGAATGCAGTGGATTCAAATCTTATGAAATACATCACTGTTTAGAAAACTGGGGTGGCCTAATATTAATGGCCGGTAGTAGTATATATAGATATATATATATATAAGAAATATTAAGACAGACGCGTTATTTAATGGTAATAATTACCATAAAATAACGCGTCTGTCTTAATTTTTCTTATATTTGCTCTATATGTATTTATATACATATGTAGATTATACCAAGAAGAAAAATTAAAAATTATGACATACCCAAATAAGGACGAACTGCTAAATAAAAGAACAGAAATTATGACAAAATGCATCCACACTAAGAAATACCTCTTAGGTTCATACAACCATGGATAAAAACTCCCTAACCCGTATTAATTTAAAAATTGCGCGTTCATAAATTCCCTGCCAGGTGAGCGTTCAAATAAAACACCGTTACAAGAGAGGTCTGAAAAAGAAAAACGATAAGAGGTAAAATCAGTTATTAAAAATTGCCTGAAGACACCACTCATGGTAGAAACCTGGGTAGCGAAATAACTCGTTTAAAAATGGTATATATATATATATATATATATATATATATATTCTAAACATATACTGTTTAATATAAGAGACAATGAATGTCTATTATGTTTAATTATGAGCCGTTCTAAACGTCGTATTGTGGCTTTAATTTCAGTTGAAAATAAAGACAAAAATTCTCCATCATTTGGATAATTTTTTATTAATTTGTTTCTAAGCTTTCGGCTCACATGAGCCATCTTCAGAAAAAGCTTAGAAACAAATTAATATAAAATTATCCAAATGATGTTTAGAGCTCTCTTAAAGAGTTATCCTACCATTATATGTAAAGGATACTCCTTTGGATTCTTCTATGCCCACAAGCCATTCTGATATATATATATATATATATATATATATATATATATATATATATATATATATATATATGGACCAGTTATTGGTCATAATCAAATTAAACCAGTGCACAGTTGAATTAAAAAGTGCTCACGTGTGTCTGTCATGTCAAGCAATCTAAAACTGCGTTACACTAACACAAATGAATTATACAGACGAAAGCTGCTTAACACGTGAGATCCGTTTTAACGTCAGAAGCATCCATAGGATCGAAAGGTCATTTTTTTTTTGTTCTGGATCTCATTAGTATACGTTTCTGTACCCACGAAATAGATGTTCGGTTTTTATTTTATGGAAAGTGCGACATGGAGATCCGAGGGCGAATTGGCATGGCAAAGGACGCGTTCCAGAAGATGAGCAAAATACTAACACACAGGAAAATCTCAATAGAAACTAAGAAAAGAGTGCTAGACTGCTACGTGATGTCAGTTCTTCAATACGGCGGTGAATGCTGGACAATATCATCGAAAATGAGGACAAAACTGGAAGCGGCCGAAATGTGGTTCTACAGAAGGATGTTTCGGATATCGTGGACTTAGCATGCAAGCAACGAGGTGTTGGAAAGAATGGCAACAAAAAGGAAATTGATGCTGAGTATCAGGAAGAGACAATTGAAGTTCCTGTGATATGCAATGAGGAAGGAAAGCCTGGAGAACCTGATACTGACTGGTCAGATAGAAGGAAGGAGAGACAGAGGAAGGCAGCGGATAACATATTTGCAGGGTCTGATCAGGTGGATGACGGAACGGGTGTTGCCAGGAGCAACAGGCTCAAACATACTAAGAGCCACAAAGGATAGGGAGACGTGCAGCGCCATGATCGCCTATGTCCTGAAGGGACAGGGCTCATAGAAGAAGAATCTTGAAACTTTTACGTTGGTGTCACTTATTAGCTCGCATTTCGTCGCCAGCGGGAATGATGAAATAACTCATTTTTTTTTTCATAATTACGTCGAGCGTCGCTAAAAATTCCAGCTTGCAATATGGGCGTTTTCTTCTAATTTAACATTTTTTCCTTTCTTTTTCTTTAATTAATCATTTATTTGAGTTCATGAATAATTCTCAAAAACTAAGTGAATCAGATATTATTTACTGTTTTATTTAGATAAAAATAAAACAATCAGGGATTTTCCAAAGGGTAGAGATTTTGAACCGGAGATATTCCTTCCTACGTAATGGGTTGGGAAGCACGTGCAAACATAAGAAATTATTATTCTTACAAAAACAGCTGATTCTTTATCGATTGCTATTACAATTTTTACTATTAAAGCTGTTAAAGAATGTCATATCTTTGGAGACACGAGACGATGATGATACTCCAAAAATTCGTTCCTTAATACCTGTCTAGTGAATGTCACTAGAGTGGGATTAACCTATTCTTTCTGCTCATTAGTCGTTATTTTTATTAATTTATTTAGTTAGTTACTTATTTTTTTTTATTTAGTTAGTTATTTTTATTTGTTTATTTAGTTAGTTACTTATTTTATTATTTATTTAGTTAGTTATTTTTATTTATTTATTTAGTTACTTATTTTTTTATTTTTTTATTTAGTTATTTTTATTTATTTAGTTAGTTAGTTACTTATTTTATTATTTATTGAGTTAGTTATTTTTATTTATTTATTTATTTATTTAGTTACTTATTTTTTTTTATTTAGTTATTTTTATTTATTTAGTTAGTTAGTTACTTATTTTATTATTTATTTAGTTAGTTATTTTTATTTATTTATTTAGTTACTTATTTTTTAATTTTTTTTATTTAGTTATTTTTATTTATTTATTTAGTTAGTTACTTATTTTTTTATTTGTTTAGTTAGTTATTTTTATTTATTTATTTATTTAGTTACTTATTTTTTATTTTTTTATTTAGTTATTTTTATTTATTTAGTTAGTTAGTTAGTTACTTATTTTTTTATTTATTAATTAGTTATTTTTATTTATTTATTTATTTAGTTACTTATTTTTTATTTTTTTATTTAGTTATTTTTATTTATTTATTTAGTTAGTTACTTATTTTATTATTTATTTAGTTAGTTATTTTTATTTATTTATTTAGTTACTTATTTTTTATTTTTTATTTAGTTATTTTTATTCATTTATTTAGTTAGTTACTTATTTTATTATTTATTTAGTTAGTTATTTTTATTTATTTATTTAGTTACTTATTTTTTTATTTTTTTATTTAGTTATTTTTATTTATTTATCTAGTTAGTTACTTATTTTTTTATTTATTTAGTTAGTTATTTTTATTTAATTATTTATTTAGTTACTTATGTTTTATTTTTTATTTAGTTATTTTTATTTATTTAGTTAGTTAGTTACTTATTTTTTTATTTATTTAGTTAGTTATTTTTATTTATTTAGTTAGTTAGTTGCTTATTTTTATTTACTTTGTTATTTAGTTAGTTTTATTTATTCAGTTAGTTATTTTTATTTATTTATTTAATTAGTTATTTTTTCGTTTCTTTAGTTAGTTATATTTATTTAGTTAGTTATTTTTATTTATTTATTTATTTATTTATTTATTTTTATTTATCTATTTATTTATTTAGTTAGTTTTATTTATTTAGTTATTTAGTAAGTTATTTTAATTTTTTAGTTAGTTATTTTTATTCATTTATTTATTTAATAAGTTATTTTTATTTAGTTAGTTATTTTTATTTATTTATTTATTTTGTTAGTTATTTTTACCTATTTATTAAGTTAGGTATTTTGGTTATTTATTTAGTTATTTTTCTTTATTTAGTTAGTTATATTTATTTAGTTAGTTAGTTATTTTTATTAATTTATTTAGTTATTTTTCTTTGTTTAGTTAGTTAGTTATTTTTATTTATTTTTTTTTAATTTATTTATTTATTTTACCCCTAGTTTTTATCGCTGTTTTTCTTTCTTTTTTTTCTTTTCTTTCTTTTTTTTTTTTTTTTTTTTTTGAGCTTGAGTAAGTGGAACCGGGATTTAGGATAAATATCAGAAGAAATTTATTCAAATCAAGGAGTTATATTTATTTAGTTAGTTATTTTTATTTATTTATTTATTTATTTATTTATTTATTTTTATTTATCTATTTATTTATTTAGTTAGTTTTATTTATTTAGTTATTTAGTAAGTTATTTTAATTTTTTAGTTAGTTATTTTTATTCATTTATTTATTTAATAAGTTATTTTTATTTAGTTAGTTATTTTTATTTATTTATTTATTTTGTTAGTTATTTTTACCTATTTATTAAGTTAGGTATTTTGGTTATTTATTTAGTTATTTTTCTTTATTTAGTTAGTTATATTTATTTAGTTAGTTAGTTATTTTTATTAATTTATTTAGTTATTTTTCTTTGTTTAGTTAGTTAGTTATTTTTATTTATTTTTTTTTAATTTATTTATTTATTTTACCCTTAGTTTTTATCGCTGTTTTTCTTTCTTTTTTTTCTTTTCTTTCTTTTTTTTTTTTTTTTTTTTGAGCTTGAGTAAGTGGAACCGGGATTTAGGATAAATATCAGAAGAAATTTATTCAAATCAAGGAGTTGGGAAGAGCCTCGATTGCTTATATTTAAAGCACTTAAAGAAGAAGAATTTTGTTTAAATAGCCCTTTCTTGAAATTCCTATTTTTAGGTCGTCATATTTTGAAAGTTTATTATTAGCTAAAATTAAAAGTTCAATGACATGCATATCTGGCGTAGCATCAGGAGATTATAATTAATATTATTATGTTGTCATTTTTCATCATATTTCGATTTCTGCTTTGGTCGCACTACTTACCAAGTCTGCGGGAAGACATAAGGCAGGTCGTGGTGTGTTGTTATGACTCCAATTCATGTTTTTTCTATCTCCCCTAACATCCCTAGCGTTACATAGACACATTCTCCTTAGTGTGTGGGCTGTACTTAACAAGACAATTTTTGTATATTTCTTAAGCTGGGGTTTCAAGAAATTCTTTCAATATGTTGTTTTGTTCCATTTTTATCATTCCAAGTGCACCTACTATCACTGGCACGATACATGTTTTCAATTTCCACATTTTCTTCTATTTCAATTTCCAGGTCTTTATATTTTGACAGTTTTTCGAATTCCTTGGTTGCTATGTTATAATCCGCTGGACAAGCCATATCAAATAATAGGCAAGTTTTTTCTTTTTGGTTTTTAACAGTAATGTCCGGCCTATTTGCTTCAATTTTTCTGTCTGTGTAGAAGGAGTAATCCTATAGAATGGTGACATCTTCTATTTCTGTAACCGGTGCTGGGTGATGTTCATACCAGTGTTTGTTTACAGATTTTCATTAGTGTTTGTACATTGTCCAGTGTAATCATTACCCAACTCTCTCGTGAAGATTTTTATATTAATTTGGGGCAAAAACCGAACATCCTGAGATTAGATGGTCTATTGTTTTTTGGTATTTATCACAGAAACTGCATTTTGGATGCACATTATGTATAATATTTGCCTGAACGTTCCGAGTGAAAAGACTTTGATCTAGCGCTGCAAGAATAAAGCCTTCAGTTTCAGACTTTTATCCAAATGCACGTAATCATCTATGAGTATTAACTTCATCAACATCGATTTTATTAGTACGTTCTGGATATTGGCCATGCAGAGGTTTGTCTTCCCAGCGTTGTTTCCTCTGTTCAAGAGCTTTATGCTTGGCTTTCTTTTTCATATATTTTGCCGCAATAGTTAGTTCTTGGCTTCTGTTTTGGTTTTCTACAGAATCTATTATAATGTTGTCATTTTTCATCATATGTGATTTCTGCTCTGGTCGCTCTACCTACCAAGTTTGCAGGAAGAACTAAGGCATGTGGTGTGTCGTTACGGCTCAATTTCATGTTTTATTTTTATTATTATTATTTCCTTTGATTTCCGTTGTATACGCATTTCTTTCCGGGTCACAACCATAAGGTCAGAAATGGTTTCACATTGTGCACAGATCTTTTTTTTATATAAAAAAAGATCACACATATTTTACATAGGAAAAGATCTTCGCAATGCTTCCGCTGTACTTGTGAGTACAATATTTTGTACCATGAGTGTTGTCTTCAGACGGTTTGCGATAACAGTTATTGCAAATCGCCTGAAGACACCACTCATGGTAGAAACCTAGGTCGCGTAATAACTCGTTTACAAATGGAAAATATTTAAAAGTTCTACAATATAATTGTATTGAACACTTTGTATTGAACACTTTTTTTTCACTGGTCTAATTTTATTATGACACAAAACTAAGTAATTAATCAATCAATCAATCAATCAATCAATCAATATATATATATATATATATATATATATATATATATATATATATATATATATTCCTCCTGTGACAATCACGGTGGTTCTCTACTAAATAAAGTCCGTTTGTATGTGTGTGTGTATATATATATATAAACCTATTTATAAATGGAACGTTGTCTGTGTCTGTGTCTATCTGTGTGTGTGTTTCCGTTACCTATAGACTCCGAGACGGCTGAATCGATTTCTTGAAAATTTACACAGTTGTATTATAAGCGTCTGCGAGTGTTCTTAGCTAGGTTTTGTGTCGAGGTTCTCCCAATAAATCTCGAAAATCGATAATCGAAAAAAAAGGGTTGTAGAATGAGTCGTCTGATTTTAATCAAATTTGATACACTCATAGACAAAGACATAAGAAACGATATTCAGAAGTTTCAAGGTTGCAGTTCTTACAATAGTGTAGAAAATCGATAATATATGTATATAAAAGGCAAGATGTTTGTGTGTGTGTCTGTTTATCTGCCTGTATGGCTGAACTTTTTCACCCTTTTTTTTTTAGATTTTGCTTCGGGTTTGGCTCTAAGTAGGTATAATTGTAGTTCTAATCTCAGCCATGATACTATTTACGCTTATAAGACTTATTTAACCTTCAAAATTCAGTTTACGACGAAAAAATTTATTTGATATCGATACCAGGAAATAAAAATTTGACTTACATCCATTCATTTTTCTTTCAGTCTACAGTTTCATTTTAACTGGAAACAACTATTGCTTTTTAGTCTTTCGTGCCAACGTCCAAAGAGTCTGAGCTCCAGGACCATGGATTAGTTTTAAAGCTTTCATTACACCCGAACAACGCTGGGCTATACTGCTAGTATATATATATATATATATATATATATATATATATATATATATATATATATATATAATCGTTTCACCACGAGCAAGGCGGCAACGCCACTGATGTGCAGGGGGTTACATAAATGTAAAAAGATCAATTAGAAAAGAGTGAGGAGTACAAACTAGTTAGAAAGGAACAATAGAAAACTGAGAAAGCAGGTGCGATGACAGACACATAGATGGAGAGAAAGGGAAGGTTATACTGGGGAGGGGAGAGAGCTATAGTCCAGTGGTTAGTAGATGAGTATTGACTTTGCATTTAAATTTCTGGAGGTTGTAGCCGTCAGGAAAGCAAGAATACGGGAGCGAGTTCCACAGGCGGGAAGTGCGAGAGAGGAAGCTGCAGGAGTATATATATATATATGAAAGCTCACGTCGCGTGTCTGGTCTTAAGCAGTGTCTTATAATTTCGTTTTTTTTTTTCACACTTTCTTCTATTGATTGGGGTGGCTTCGTAAGCTTTCATTTGAAGTAGTGTGGGATGTCAACATCTTGAAGTAGTGTGGGATGTCAACATCTTGATTATGTCATTATTTTCTCTTCGAGTTGCATGGCCATTTTATCTGTTGCTGCTGTTGATAGATTTCAAGTGCCGTGATTTATATTATTTGGTACAGTTCTCTGTGATTATATCTCGCCAATCTCTAATGTTAGAAGAAGAGTGATCTTTGCCCAGACCTACAGGTTTCACTCGCAAAACGTCAATGTTTTTAACCATTGATGTGAGAAAGCGGTTTCATGCAGATAACAGTTTACATATATCTGAATGGTTGTGGCGCAGACATGACACACACATATATATATATATATATATATATATATATATATATATATATATATGGTGTGTTTATATTTGTCTATATATATATATATATATATATATATATAAATATGGTGTCTTTATATGCATCTATCTATCTATCTATCTATCTATCTATCTATCTATCTATCTATATATGGTGTGTTTATATCTGTCTATATATATATATATATATATATATATATAGTATATATATATATATATATATATATATATATAAATAATATAAATATATATATATATATATATATATGGTGTGTTTATATCTGTCTATCTATCTATCTATATATATATATATACATATATATATATATATATGGTGTGTATCTGTCTATATATATATATATATATATATATATATATATATGGTGTGTTTATATCTGTCTATCTATCTATCTATCTATATATATATATATATAACGTCATCATATTGAGAAAAAATAGACATGTAAGGCATATATCATTTCACCCCAAGCAAGGCAGTTTTATTGCCACTGTTGCGCAGGGGGCTACATAGAGGGGAAGTGATGAGAAAGAGGGCCAGTTTATAGGGGTGTCAGTAAAGGGTAACAAAAGGATGAGGATACTGGTATGATGGGGGTGGAGTGGATGGAGAGAAGAATTTGAGAAAAAGGATGTGAGTCAGTGATATAGGTGATGACTATTGACTTTACATTTAAATTCTTTGAGATTGTAGCTGTCGGGGAAGCAAGTATACGGAAGTGAATTTCACGGGCAGGAAGTGCGAGAAAAGAGTAGTTTAGAGTAGTTTACGTTTTATCGGTTTTACTGTAAAAGGACGGGATCTTGTTGCTAGTCTAGTAGCTAGAGTAAATTCATACATAGGTGTTACCATTGAGCTAAGTTCATTGGAGTAGAAGCCTTGAAAGTATTTGTAGAAGAGACACAAGCAAGCCACATCATGTCTGTGAGAGAGCGACTGCAGCCGAGTTGCCAAGTCGAGATCGATCACATTACAGATTTTCCGTTGGATTTTGTCAAGAACCCCAAGGTGAATAGCAGGGGCAACCGACCAGATGAAAGTCCAACGAAGTATACCTTGTGCGAAAAACCGGATACTTATTTTAATTAACCCTCTAGGGCCATTCGTATCATATTTGATACAGTATTTCCCTATAAGGAAACATTTGGTATTTCCCTATAAGGAAACATTTGGTATTCATTGACTGAGCAGTCAGTACTGCTTTCATTTGAATTTTATAAAATATTTCTCTTAAAAAATTTTTCAGGAAAATATTTCTTTCAAGGCTTGTTTTCATACCGTATCAAATATGATACGAATGGCCCTAGAGGGTTAAATAATATAATATGATTAAGGCTTCTACTTGTCACAAAGTGGGAGATCAGTTCTATATTTTTATGAGGTAATAAACAGATCCCCCACTAATTACTACTTAACCCTCTAGGGCCATTCGTATCATATTTGATACAGTATTTCCCTATAAGGAAACATTTGGTATTTTCCTATAAGGAAACATTTGGTATTCATTGACTGAGCACTCAGTACTGCTTTCATTTGAAATTTATAAAACATTTTCCTAAAAAATTTTTCAGGAAAATATTTCTTTCAAGGCTTGTTTTCATACTGTATCAAATATGATACGAATGGCCCTAGAGGGTTAAACAAAATAATGAGAACAGTTTCACTAACGATACGTGAATTAATGAAAGCTAAATGTTTAACATTAGAAAAGTTTGACTCAAAGCTAAAATTAAAAGCCTGGGAAAAACCATACCACCAAACATAAGATTTCGTTCACAATCCGATTCATTCAGAATAACGAACTTTCAATCCACGAGAAATGTGCATGGCAATATTTATTTATTTATTTATTTTCGTCCCCTTCAGACGAATCAAAATGACAGAAAAGGATATAAAACACACGTTTTGGAAAGATTTGCAATTACATTTTATTAGTGTGAAAGAAGTACTTATCATAATAACTGGACTGCACTTATTGCTATTAAACAGTTCAGGATTTAATTTTCTTAATAATAATTTGTCAATGACGGATGTGCGTTGTGGTAGAGTTGATTCTAGGAACGAGACATCTGGAAGCCGAGTTCGAATTCCGGTTGAATGCCTTGAAGTCACTTACGCGCTAACACACTTGGGAAAGGTATTGATCCATCCCTTCCCTCCAGTTATGGGTTAAATAACAGAACAGATAGACTGGTCGCCTTGGCTGGCGACCAGTCTATCAGAGCAGGTAGTGATAACCTTTTGCGGGATAATTTAAAAATATGCCTACCTAAGCACTGTGGAGCGCATTCAGGGCACAGTGAAAACAATGATATCACTGTTGGCCATCCACTGCATCCCTGACTGTCTCGCCTATGTCGTGCCAACTGACCCAGATGGGATGGGAAGAGAGAGTAAGGCTGACGACCGTGCGAAACTCTTCCTCGCTTAAATCCAATTAAATCGCAATTCATGACTTCTAACTAGAATGATTAGGATACTCTCTGAAAGGGCATTGCAAACGAAGAAAGACTTGTACCTGTGCTTCATTGATTACGCGAAGGCATTCGACAAAATACGAAACAAAGAATAGATTGAGATGCTGGGCAATCTCGACATTTTCGGCAAAGACATAAGAATAATCAAGAATCTCTACTGGCAGCAAACGGCCTGCATACGGACAGGTAACGACCTCAGTAGATACACAAAGATAGAAAAAGGCGTAAGACAAGGATGTGTCTTTTCGCCGGATTTGTTCAACCTATACAGCGTGAATATTTTGAGGACCCTAGATGACACGCCAGGATTTGCTATTGGAGGCCACAACCTGAACAACATAAGATATGCGGACGATACAGTGCTGATTGCGGACACGGAAAGGAAACTACAAGACCTCATACAGAAAGTAGCAGTGGAGAGTGACAAGAAGGGACTACAAATAAACTTTAAGAAAACTGAGTTCATGGTCATCAGCAAAAGATACAGTCCAAAATGCCAAATACAAGTGGGGAATAACAGAATCAAACAAGTACAAGAATTTAAGTACCTAGGAAGTGTTCTAAAAGGAGATGGAAAGAACAACACGGAGATCCGAAGGCGAATTGGCATGGCAAAGGACGCGTTCCAGAAGATGAGCAAAATACTAACACACAGGAAAATCTCAATAGAAACGAAGAAAAGAGTGCTAGACTGCTACGTGATGTCAGTTCTTCAATACGGCTGTGAATGCTGGACAATATCATCGAAAATGAGGACAAAACTGGAAGCGGCCGAAATGTGGTTCTACAGAAGGATGCTACGGATATCGTGGACTGAGCATACAAGCAACGACGAGGTGTTAGAAAGAATTGCAACAAAAAGGAAATTGATGCTGAGCATCAGGAAGAGACAACTGAAGTTCCTGGGACATGCAAGGAGGAAGGAGAGCCTGGAGGACCTGATACTGACTGGTCAGATAGAAGGAAGGAGAGACAGAGGAAGGCAGCGGATAACATATTTGCAGGGACTGATCAGGTGGATGACGGAACGGGGGTTGCCAGGAGCAACAGGCTCAAACATACTCAGAGCCACAAGGGATAGGGAGACGTGGAGAGCCATGATCGCCTACGTCCTGAAGGGACAGGGCACATAGAAGAAGAAGAAGAAGAACTAGAAGTCGTGGTCTTCCTCGCCTGCGAGAGACGAACATCATTATATTGACAAAAATAGACATGAAGTCTAATTCAATAGAGAGAATGAGTTTTCCAACAAAACCCACATACTTTGGGTAGAATAAATGTTAAAAATAAAACTATTGTTTCAAGTATATAAAGTGCTGGACTTTCCTATTAAATAAGCTATAGTTTAGAGCCACTAGAGCTTGATTTTTCTTGCACTTTTATTTAATAATTAGTTTTATTCCTTTAACACTAAATCATCAAAAATACATATACTATGTATTCTGTATCAATAACATTATAAAAATAATAATTTATCGTAACAACGACAACACAAACTACAAGAATTGTAAAATACTTTGACAACTGTCATCGAAAATTATACACGCACATGCATATATATATATATATATATATACACGAGAAAAAATCGCAAGATCGCCAAGACCTACCGCGGTTTCGCACAACGGCTCGTCACATTAAGGTGACTCCAGAAATTTTTTTTTTTTTTTCCTCTTCGAACACCCCCTTCCCCCGATGGGTTAGTCTTTGATAGGTGTCTATTTATTTGATTAGTCCTTGGTCTGCCTTTGCCCTGACGAGCCGTTGTGCGAAACCGCGGTAGGTCTTGGCGATCTTGCGATTTTTTCTCGTGTGTTTTTGCTCTACGTCACTGCCTCTTGGTTAATCCTTTTTGGTTAGTTTTGTATCGAGCACTTTTCTTTCTCTGTGGTTCGTTCCGTTTGAGGGCTTTTTTTTCTTTGCTGTGAAGTACTGTATGTATTGTCGGTGCTCCGCAGTTTTCTTTTTTTTCCCCTCATTGTCCAAAGCTTTATAGCGGCGGACAATAACGGACTTAGATTCTGCCGGTTATTCGTGGTCCTAAAGGATTACTTGTGTAAGATTTTAAGATTTGGATACGTACAGAGTCGATTTTATTATTATATATATATATATATATTTGATGTCACGACAATTCGGAACCAATCCAAAATGCACGATTCCTTCAAAGTTCCACCAAACGCACAACATGACTTTCTTGCCGAATCGATCTTGTTTTGGGACCGACGGTGTCTCTTGCCCTTTCTGAACCCATCGCTTGTCTCAGATAGATCCATTTCGCAAGTGTTTTCGAACTTTTGGGACAACCTAATATAACGTGCTGTTTTTCTAGAAATAAACAACCATACACCTTGACGAACTCCTGTTACATAGGATGACCCCTGAGGATAACTTCAGATAGCCTATGACATAACTGAATATTTCTATGCTAAAAATTTCGACAATAAATCTTACTCTCTCAGCCTGGCCACTGTACAGATACATTAACCTTGGGGGTTCACAAGACATCCAATAGTGTCATATGCGATATGAACTTAATCTTATAGGTCATCCAAGGTTTCATCAAGGAGCACAGCTGGTTATTTCTGTGAAAATAGAGCGATATATTGAATTTTTTGGTTGAGAACTCTTGATTCCAATAGGATTTTCCTGTTTCTTAATATTTTTATTAGTTTTTAGAATGCATATTTTATTATTTTTACGAGACGTCGGTTTTCTGTATCGTATTTTTCGTCCTGTACCACTTAACAAACATTTTTCGTCCTGTACCACTTAACAAACATTTTTCGTCCTGTACCACTTAACAAACATTTTTCGTCCTTAACCACTTAACAAACATTTTTCGTCCTGTACCACTTAACAAACATTTTTCGTCCTGTACCACTTAACAAACATTTTTCGTCCTGTACCACTTAACAAACATTTTTCTTTCCTGTACCACTTAACAAACATTTTTCGTCCTGTACCACTTAACAAACATTTTTCGTCCTGTACCACTTAACAAACATTTTTTGTCCTTAACCACTTAACAAACATTTGAATTTTCTTATTTTTTTGATTTTGACATCTTCAGTTCGCAACTCGTTTTCTGGGATGTTCCTTTTGTTGACAATCACGCAATTCTGTCTTTTACCTTGTTTTTCTTTTGTACCTCTTCTAGGAGTTCTTCCATTTTTTTTTCTTGCTTTGCCGTCAATACATGTCATAAAATTCGTTTCCCATCCGGTCGCCCCTATTACAATATTTTGCAATACTAAACACAAATTTATCATTACTACCTGACTTACTGCTTTCCTGGTTTTACCATAAGTTGTATTTTGAACAAAAGCGCATTGTAGGGTGTTACAAGGATGTATTTATATATAATAATAATAATAATAATAATAATAATAATAATAATAATAATAATAATAATAATGTCTAAAATGTTGTAGTGAGAAATTCTATTGAATCCTACTTGTTATTACAAAAAAGTTTTAATTCATGTAGTAGTCGCAAAAATTAGGAAATTAGAAATAGAACGTCCGAAAGATGCTAGAATGTCCGAGAAAATTCCAGTAGATTCGAGAGAATTCGAAATGTTCTAAAGATATGCAAATTAGGTGTTAGGCCCTATAAAAATAGGCTTCGGGAAGAGAGTAGTTAGTTGTTAACTGGATTTGTTGGCATTACCAACTCCAACCCGATTTGTGGACCTGTGCATCCAGCCGAAAGAATCTCTAAGAAAAGTTGCTGACCAACTAAAACCTGAACGAGAACCTCATGGCACTAAAAGGGTAAATCGATATTTTTGACTCTTTCATTGACCGAATTAATAATTATTCTTTATATACACATTGGAGGATTTCCTAAAAGTATAGCACTTAAACTTCTTTGCTATCTTAACTTCCCCTTCGTGACACTTACCCGTCACTCTGCCAGTAGTAAACTCTGTTTTCTTTTTAAATGCAAAATCTGTATATTTGAAAATATTTTTATTTAATGTTTTTGTAAGTTAAATATTTGTATGTGATTTTTAACTCTTGAGTTTTGGTCAATCATTTTTTTTTCTCTTTTGTTACATTTAACACGTAACATAGGGCAAAATGAGTTTCTTTGGAATTCATTGACTGACGTCCTGACACCGCGACGCTATTATCACGTTTGGGTCAACTGTGTCTCTTTAAGTAGATTCAATTGAAGAGAAATATCTCAATAGGACATCTGGAAATGGTTAACCGCAATTAAAGATGCAGCACTTCAGCCCGGAATATAGGGGAGCGCCATATTTTCATAACATGTCCTAACAGATAATCATTTATAGTATCGTAACCATTGCTTTTTCCTTCGTACGTGACAATGTGGCTCTGGTTGACTGTGACTGTATCATCTATTGTGTAATTTACCAAATCGTAAACACTATATGATAATGACGTAAATACAACTGTGATTTAGAAGTACATACATTTTTAAATACAGAATGAGAGGTTCAAACCCACTTGAATGCGATTTTCATGAAATGAGAATTGTGAAAATCTGTTGCGCTAAAATTTACTTCATATGTGAAGAATTTGGCTTGCATTTTCAGTTACTTTCTAAAAAAAAATTATTAATCGATATCAAAATGAACTTTTCTATAAATACCTGTGAGAATTTTACGGTTTTCTCATTTGAATTTTCTGGTCACTTCTTAAGTTCATGATTGAATGAGCTCAGTGTCGAGTTCCAAAAGACTAGATATTCCCCTATTAGATTTTTAAATATTTCAGCTTAGTATTTTTAACAAAATATTGCGATGACAATCATAAATACGAATGTAGATTATTAGTTAAAGAAGTAAGAGGATACAAATGAATAGATTTGAAATTGATAAGTTTTTCTATGTAAACACGTGAGAATATTGTTTTTATTTCTTTTCTTCGTTGAATCCAATCAACATCTCTGATCTTCCCCGTCTTTTCCGTGATCCAAATGGAATAGTCCATTATTTATTAAGAATTGGCAGAGCATGACGTACCTGATAACTAAGGAACTGACGAATACGTAGAATTATATTTTTTTATTATAATTATTATTAAATAAACAAAATACAATAAACTTAAAGAAGGGTGCGATTTTAAAAAAGAAATAAAAAACAGCGTTTCGACATTATAACTGTTTTCTTCAAGTTATGTTTAAGAACTGATATGATGACCTTGGGAATTTGAAGAGAGATGACGCATTTTTTCGAAGCTCCAAAAAATTAACGGATTTTAAGTTGAATTGAAGAAAATGTAAATATGGCTTAAAGTTTATATAATTCGAACCTGCTATTTATTGTTTTCTTTATTATATATATTATGTCAATAATATTTAATAATATAATAATATTTAATAATATTTAATAATATTTAATAATAATATTTAATAATATTTAATAATATTTAATAATAATATTTAATAATATTTAATAATATTTAATAATAATATTTAATAATATTTAATAATATTTTAATAATATAATAATATTTAATAATATAATATATTATATCTGTAGTTATATAGGAATTGTTGGTTATTCTCCCTTTTAAACTTTTCCACAGTTATCTGGATTTTTTTTTTTTTTTAGTATTTATTTGGTTTTGTTCAACTAAGCTGAAGATCGTTTGTCTTATTTTTACTTGTAGCGTAGGGAGATGGTTAATGTTTCTTTGATTCGGCCTTGTGTCAGACATAACCGATCTCCCTACAGCTTACACAATTTGTTAAAAGAGTATATGCGTACGTACGTATGTATGTGCTTTTGTTTCGTAGAAATGTCTTTGGAGAAGTAGAATGAATCAGTAGAGAACAAAGTGCGACCTGACCTTATCTCCGGTTCGATTTGAAGTTGAAGATACATTTTAGTTTTGTCTTTCTCGCTGCTTCCATCTGACTGACTTGATTGACGCTGATATGAGCTTTTATTATCCTTTTGAATTTCGCACTGGATCGCTAAGTCTTCAGGTCTTGCAAGTCGCTCCCATTAGTCAAAATCAGTTTAACACCTACTTCCGAAATCTAGTTTCGACATTTTCTATAAGCCCATGGTCAATTCTTTTTCCATTTGGGAGAAACCAAGATTTCACGCGTCATTGGGAATTTTGTAAAAGTGAGGAAGAAGGTTGATTTTAATTCTTAATTTCCTATTCACTACAATACCACAGAATTGTTAACCGTTGGCTTCGTTATATTAAATTACATGCAAATGCCCTTGGGAAAGGCATGAATTATCACCAGAATGTTTTCATCAGAAGGTTGGTTGTCGGTAGGTTGGAATCTGTGGAGTTGTGTAGAATAAAGTAAGAATAAAATATACATTTTTCATGTTAAAATAGAAATTTATTAAAAGGAAAGAATGTAGCAAGTTGTGCAATTAGAAACATAATTAAGAAGCTATGGGTAGTTCATGTTCAATGATGAAGTTATGGGTATGAAGATTTGTAGAAAATGTTCGTTGTAGTAATTGTTAAAAGAGTGTATGCGTACGCACGTATGTATGTATTTAGTAGGAATGTCTTTGGATGGAGAAGAAGAAGTAAAAGGAATTAGTACACTGGAAATAAGGAGAAAGAGAACAAGGTGCGATCTGACATTATCTCCAGGTCGATTTGAAGTTGATTTTAGTGTTGTCTTTCTCGCTGCTTCCATCTGACTGACTGACTGACTGACGCTGATCGGTGGCCCTTTTATTGTCCTTTTGAATTTCGTACTAGATCTTACAAGTTTTATCCAGAATTATCATCAGAAGGTTTTCATCAGAATGTTGGTTGTCGGCAGGTTGGAATATGTGGAGTTGTGTGGAATAAAATAAGAATAAAATATACATTTTTCATGTTAAATATTAATTATTAAAAGGAAATGAATAACACAAGTTGTAGAAGTTAATGTGCAATTAGAAATATTATTAAGAAGTTAAGAGTAGAGTTCGTGTTCAATGAAAAAGTTATGGGTATCAAGACTTGTAGAAAATGTTCGTAGTAGTAATTGTTGAAAGAATATATGCGTACGTACGTATGTATGTGTTTGTTTGGTATGAATGTCTTTGGATGGAGATGAAGTAAAGGAAATCAGCACGTCGGCGGATGAATGTCCGTGTTAACCTGAAGCTTCTCTCGTTACATTTTAGCGGTGTCTCTCGCTGCTCCCATCTGAGTCTCTCTGACTGACTGACGCTGATGGTTCTTTTATTGTAATCTAGATTTTTCGCACTGACTCGCGAAGTCCCTTTTGGTCATGCAAGTCGCTCCCATTAGTCAAAAATCATTTTAGCACCTATTTGCGAAATCTCGTTTCGACTTTTTCGTTAAGCACATGGTCAATCCTTTTTCTTTTTCGGAAAAACCAGTATTTCACACGTCATTGTGATTTTTTAAAGTGAAGAAGAAGGTTGATTTTAATTAATTTCTTATTGTTACGTCGGGTAACAGAATTATGTGAAATAATACAAAACAGCGTAATAGTATAAAAGTAGGTGTATTGACAGGAAAGAGAAGTATTTACAAGAGGTGAGGAGTAGTTGAATACAGAACAAGGTAATTAGTATACAGTATCGTCGTAGAGACGTGATTGATTGACTAGTAGATAACTTCCGGTGCAATACCGGAAATACCCGACTGACTCGCTCACTCGACTTCCTTACTCGACTTTCTTCCTCGACTTCCTTCCTCGAGGTATAATCACTACTATTTTTTATATTCGAATAGTCCATTTCCGTGGAAAGGTGGAGAGCGCCCCAACACTTATCAGCTACATACTTACTGTTTTTGCTTACCTAAAGTTATATTTATCAGCTTTTCTACTTTCTAATCTCGTTTTTGTTTTATCAGTTGATAGTTTAAGTGTTAGTACTGTCCAAAAAGTAGTACAAATTATTTTATTATACCATGATGTCACAATCTGCAATTATTTGAAACTTTCATGGCTTCTGCTCGGACGAACTTAAGTCACTGGTGCCTCCTCAACAGGTGTTTACACGTGCAACCAGATTGTCAACTGGGTCCCACCCATTCACAGTCAGGTTAGCCAAATGCAGACGACAATTCTACTCCTGCAGCTTCTTCTCTCGCACTTGCCACCTGTAGAACTCGCTCCCATATTATTGCTTTCCTGACGGCTACAACCTCCAGAAATTTAAATGCAATGTCAATACTCATCTATTAACCACTGAACTCTAGCTCTCTCCCCACCCCCGTATATCCTTCCCTTTCTCTCCACCTATGTATCTGTCACCGCACCTGCATTCT
Source organism: Ascarosepion bandense (assembly GCA_037127315.1). Lineage (NCBI taxonomy): Eukaryota > Metazoa > Mollusca > Cephalopoda > Sepiida > Sepiidae > Ascarosepion > Ascarosepion bandense. Next base: position 4,496,648 of record JBBBDQ010001011.1, read on the forward strand.
CAGCTTTCTGTTGCTCTTTTCTAACTAGTTTGTACTCCTCACTCTTTTCTAATTAATCTTTTTACAGTTATGTAGCCCCCAGCTCATCAGTGGCATTTCTGCCTTGCTCGGGGTGAAATGTTTTAAAAAATAAAAAGCTTAAATACCAATTTATAGGTTCATTTTTTTTCTACTATCTTTTTCCAAAATTAACAAAATGTGCGTTGTGGTACAGTGGATATCGGCTCGGTACGAGAAGCCGGGGAGCCGAGTTCGAATTCCAGTTGAATCCATTGTATTCACTTACGTGCAAATACCCTTGGGAAAGGTATTAATCCGTCTCTTCCTTCCAGTTATGGGTTAAATAGCAGGACAGATTGGGTCCTATAGCCTTGGTCGGCAACCAGTCTACCGTAGAAAGCAATGGCAACCTACTGCGGGATAATCTTCTGCCCAGTCAGTCATGTCTCTTTCGAGACATGATCGCCCAAGCGTGTATCACGTATGGCATTTAACTGACTGATGTGCGATTATTTCATCAATTGTTTTGCTTTCTAGAATTTTTATTGGCTTAAAGTTTTTGCATACTTTTAAAAAACTTTAAACATTTTGGAGCTGTTCAAATTCGTAATGTTTACATACGTACATTATCCATATATTTTAAAGTTGTCATAGCTGAAGGTAATAGTGGAGACAAGGCCTTACTATTTATAAAATACTTTCGTGGTATGCGTCTCTTATAGCCTCTTACAATAAAGTCCAGCTCTAAGGAAGAGACTGTGCGAAGGCGGACAACTGTCGCCTCATGACCAGCTTATACGGGTAGATGGAGCTAGTCCGACTCTCTAAGTTACTTGTTCACCAACCTGGTATTAAATTCACAACTCCTTGGGTCAAGTCACTGGAACTAACCAACGTCTATATCCACTAGGCCATGTGTTCTTGGTCAGAGGGAGATAAATCATGAGTACCAAAAGAGACTTCACACAAGGAATAAGAATAATATACCCCAGTGGTTGTAATAAATGGTTTGGTTCGAAGTTCCTAGCACCTGAAGAAGGCCTGAGAATACAAGGACCGAAACGTCGTACAAATGGCAACAAAAATGAAGACAATAGTCTGAATAATGTAAATAGTGCAAATACTAGCTCATCTAAGAAATATGGACAAATACTGACTATGCATAGTTTCATCTGTTCAAAAGCTTTATCTTTGGTTTTCTTTGTCATATTTTTTGCTGCAACAGTTGGTTCTTGGGTTCTAGTTTGGTTTTCTACAGAATCTACTAAATGTACATCTCGTTTGTATTTACAATCTTCTTTTTGTCTTTGTGTAGTTTGATTAATTTTATCATTCATTCCGTTGTTGCTTCTATGTATGTTAGTAAGCCAACAGTTGTCTTATTGTCTTAATAAGACCTCTTCCGCATTCTTTACGAGTTATGTATAGACGGTCTGCACCAGCCTTTGGAATATGCATGTCTGATGTCATTTAGAGACAAATTCATAATATTGCAACTGTATTAAACCACTGGGAATTCAAGGGTATTAATGGCCATAATTCTGTTCTAAGAATTCAATTCACTTTTTAATATCAGTCGCACCCTTCTATAGTATTCTTCTCACGTGATTTCTTTCATTTTTTACGGTGAATTCCTTCACCCTCATTTACAGCTTGGTCTTGTTCTAAATCTTTCATTCTTGCCCCAGGATCTAAACCAAGGGTCGGCAACCTACGGCCCGCGGACCAGATCAGGCCCGCGAGCCTGATTACCAATGACTCTTTTTTTTTAACATGAGAAACGAGACTTTCGAATTCAACAAAAGGTCTGTTGTTATCTTCCTCTGATCCACCCAACCGAATTTGAATACTATGACCGCAAAAACACGATCAAAACCAAATCACCTCCATTTCTGCGTAAAAAATAAAAAAATAAACACTAAAAGTAATTTTAAATACCGAAACACGGAAGAAAGATAACACACTTACTCTCTACACGAGCTTTTCCTTCCCCACTATCTTTTTATAATCTATAAATGCTACTCTCCTCAGCCTTTCTCTCACCTTTGCCAAACCCAAGGGTAGTAAAGAGTGAGAGAGTAGGAGGAGAGAGCCTATAGCATTACCGTAGCAGTAGCAGCTTAAGCTGGTGGTTGACCAGACAAATTTGCTTACCATTATTTCACTTCAATTAAAGCAGCTCACAGAATAGCGTACAGTATTTTGGTTATGGTCTGTGCATACGCTGCTTAATCTAATCTAAACTTATTTATAAATGGAAATTTGTCTGTGCGTGTGTGTCTGTGTGTGTGTGTGTGTCCATTACCTATAAACTCCGAAACGGCTGAATCGATTTTCCTGAAAATTTACAGTATTGTACTATAGGCGTCTGCGAGTGTTCTTAGCTAGGTTTTGTGTCAAGGTACCCCCGATTAATATCGAAAATCGATAATCGAAAATATCGGTTTATAAAAGGAGTGATCCGATTTTAATCACATTTGATACACTCATAGACAAAGACATAAGAAACAATATTCAGAAGTTTCACGGTTGCAGTTCTTACAATAGAGCAGAAAATCGATAATATATATATATATATATATATATATATAAGGCAAGATGTTTGTGTGCGTGTCTGCTTATCTGCCTGTATGTCTGTATTTTTTTCAGCCCTTTTATTTTAGTTTTTGCTTCGGGTTTGACTCTAAGTAGGTATAATTGTAGTTCTTAGTCTCGGCCATGATACCATTTATTCAGAGGACTTATTTAACCTTCAAACTTCACTTTAAGACAAAAAAAAAACCTTATTTGATATCGATACCAGGAAATCAAAATTTGACTTACATCCATTCATTTTTCTTTCAGCCTACGGTTTCGCTTTAACTGGAAACAACTATTGCTTTTTAGTCTTTCGTGCCAACGTCCAAAGAGTCTGAGCTCCAGGACCATGGATTAGTTTTAAAGCTTTCATTACACCCGAGTCACGACGGGCTATACTGCTAGTAACTTTTAAACGCATGATACTGTCGTTGCTTGATGCCATGTTGTTTTAGAAGAATATTTCTATGCTCTTGAAACGATGAAATAACGCATCAATGGTGACGACTTAAAAAAATGGCGTAATAGTCGTTATTATAAACACGACGGTCTTTATTAAATAAAATATATTTAAGCAATAAGAATGTATTTAAGCAAGGTTTGTTAATTTCAACCAACAAATTTTTATTGTATTTTTCAGCCGATAATTTTTTTTAGTTGTATTTTCCCCCTTTTTTTTATAAATGTGTTATTGTAAACACTCAAGTTCAAATTACAGATAAACTTTCGATTCCCGCTAAAAGATAAACTTTCTTTAATATGTTTCTCCAAATCCTGACCGATAGACGCTAATTTCACTGTTTGAAAATAAACACGGGCGTCTCTACTCAAACATGTTTACCCATTAAATATTATTTATAGTAATGAGGAAAATATCTACAATAACAAATAAAATCAAATGTTCACTTCAGTTACAAACACTGCTTGACTTAAAGGCTAAAATTCCAGAAATAGTCCAGTCAACAGTTTTGCAAGGTAAAGCTTTCTTATTGCTACTGAATAATAAAAATAATTATAATAATAAAAGGTCTTTTCAATAGGAAATTTCATGAAAATATCATACATTTCATGAAAATATCATATATTTCATGAAAATATATCATATATTTCATGAAAATATCATATATTTCATGAAAATATCATACATAATAATGTGGATCCAAAATTCTGTAATAAACACCAAGAAACAATAGATACCCTTCTATACTAAGAATGGGTGTCATGATGGCTATATTGAACTTTCTTGGTATGTTGCTCTCTCACACACCACCAACAACAACAAAAACCAAAATCTTTCACTAGAAACTTTCAGGCAAATATACATAATAATGTCGATCCAAAATGTAGGTTTTGTAATAATTACCAAAAAACAATAGACCATCTAATCTCAGGATGTTCTGTAATGGTCCGAAATAAATATATAAATCGCCACGATAGAGTTGGGCAATATTTACATTGGACAATATGCAAACTATGGAAAATATGTAAACAAACACTGGTATGAATATCACCCAGCACCGGTTACAGAAATAGAAGATGTAACCATTCTATGGGATTGCACCATCTACACAGACAGAAAAATTGAAGCAAATAGGCCGGGCATTATTGTTAAAAACCAAAAAGAAAAAACTTGCCTATTAATTGATATGGCTTGTCCAGCGGATTGTAACATAGCAACCAAGGAATTCCAGAAACTGTCAAAATAAAAAGATCTGAAAATTGAAATAGAAAAATTTTCCAAATTGAAAACATGAATCGTACCAATGATAGTAGGTGTACTTGGAATGATAAAAATGGAACAAAACAACATATTGAAAGAATCCCATATTGAAAGATTTACAAAAAGGTTGTCTTGTTAAGTACAGCCCACACACTAAGGAGAACTTTGTCTTTGTAACGCTAGGGATAATAGGGGAGATAGAAAAAACATGGAATGGAGCCATAGCAAAACATCACAAACTGCCTTTGACTTGGTAGGCATCGCGACCATAGCAGAAATCGAGTCATTATGAAAAATGAAATAATAATAATAATAATAATAATAATAATAATAATAATAATAATAATAATGAATATACAGTGCACGAACAAATTTTTATTTTTATTTTAAATCTCACAGCACTAATAAACTTAAATGTATGTCAACTTTTTCTTTTTCATTAAATTTTTTTCTTCTTAACAATTATTTTTCTTACAAGGATAGTGGTAGTAGCAACAATTTTATTTTAACAAAATACTCTAGTGTAATGATGTTTTGTTTCGTTGAGCGGCTGCTGTCAGCTGTCGCATGGCAACCCATTTAGGAGAAGAAAAACTCCGAACAACAACCTGCAACTCAAGGTGTTGATCGTGTCGAGGAGTGAATGGCCACTGTGTTATGAGCTTACAAACGATCCCCTACAGGCTTCGAGACCCTGTTTGTAAAAGGCCGTTACCCAACGTACCGGGCAACTTTGGGTGGACTTTTGGACCCGTGCGTCACCCGTGGGAAAATATGAGAATTACAAATAGAAATAAAAAGTCCAATATGGCTCTTCCAGTAGATAAACACGGAGCCCATACTTCAGGAGGGAACCTACCTGGTGTCGAAAAATCTGCCGTAGTAACAAACTCCTACACAAAGAATGAATCTTCAGGTCCGCACAACCAGGATAATCTTAATGATGGCCCTGTAAATTCTCCAGCTCGATCTATAACCGTATATTTAAAGAAAGAAAAAATAATCTCGTGAGGAGTACAAAGTAGTTATGACTGCACTTCATGAACCGTTACTTAAACCTCAAAAAAACATCACTCGCCAAACATATGACATTTGATGAGAAAAGGTTGGGCAAACAAATAGAAAGTACATTAACGAAAATAAATTAGGCAATGTACGAAGATACATCAAGCGAAATAACCGATTGACAGAGGCTGAAATTAATGAGATGAACAGGATTGCAACCAGAATAGACAAATCAACAAAATATGAAAGGGAACCGGAATCAGAAATAAAAAGTAGTAACATCAAACAAGCCACAGGTCATAATGTAGAAACCATGATACACACAAATCACTGTGAAGATAATGCTGTAAGGTTAGAAGTGCTGGAAAAGGTGTGATCTGAGTCAGTTACAAGACGGCAATAAAACGAGTTTAAAACACATTGAACAGAATTATTTTGCGGAAAACAAGAACTATATAAGAATCCAAGGAAGAAATCAAGAACCATATAAGTCAGATACAAAATATTGCAATGGAGGAACGAGAACAGCTCCCAACATTACAACCAACAAAGCATAACCTAGAAACTATTAAGCTCTACAATGCAGCACTCAAATTAATTTTAGATGAAGAAGACACTCATATAAATCTCAATAATAATGTCGATCCAAAATGCAGGTTTTGTAATAATTACCAACAAACAATAGACCATCTAATCTCAGGATGTTCTGTACTTGACCCAAATGAATATATATATATCGACACGATATATTGGGGCCATATTTACATTGGACAATGTGCAAACACTATGGAAAATATGTAAACAAACACTGGTATGAACATCACCCAGCACCGGTTACAGAAATAGAAGATGTCACCATTCTATGGGATTGCACCATCTACACAGACAGAAAAATTGAAGCAAATAGGCTGGACATTATTGTTAACAACTCGTGTCAATAATAGTAGGTGCACTTGGAATGATAAAAAATGGAACAAAACAACATATTGAAAGAATCCCTGGAAATCCCAAGTAAAAGAGATATACAAAAATTGTCTTGTTAAGCCCTCACACTAACCTTTGTCTATGTAACGCTAGGGATGTTAGGGGAGATAGAAAAAACATGACATGGAGCCATAACAAAATACCACAAACTGCCTTTGATTTGGTAGGGAGTGCAACCATAGCAGAAGTCGAATAATGATGAAAAATGAAATAATAATAATAAATTTAATATTTTAAACGTCTGACAATAGCACAGTAAATTACTAGAGTTTAATGCGTTTAAAATCTCTGAGAAAGAAAGTGCTCAATAGCAAGAGAGAAAGAGAGACAGGAACAACAGTTAATAGTTCAAATGATTCACCTTTCGAGTTTTTCAAAACATCCCTTGTTAAATGTGACCGTTAGTTGATTAAGGATACATCTACGAAACATGAATCAGAAGATATCTTTTATATCTTTTAAATAGAGATTTCTTCTTTTTTATCAATTAACTATATTTGTTAAGAAAGTGATTGAGTTTAAGATTGAGTTTTGTTTAACGGCATATGAACACCTCTATGGGTTATTTAATGCCAAAATGGTGGGGTTTTAAGGTATATTTTTTAATGTTCTGTTATATTGAGATGGTTGATTTAACCAGATTTTAATGAAAATTTTTGTTTTTATTCTTTTTTTTATTTTATAAACTAAAAATGTCTTCTAGCTTTGTATTAAAAAATGCTTAGCGTGGAATTTTTTCCTTCAAAAATGTGTTATAGTAATAATTTTTTCTTAAAAACTTTGTTGTTGGTATTATTTTTCCTTCAAAAATGTATATTTTTCTATAAAAGTCTATTTTGTATATAGTTCTATAAAAGTGTATTTTCATACTTTCATAGTGCTTTGACCCCAGTTTGGGGGTTAACTATTTGCCCATAGCTGGGACTCTAACAGGTGCTACCACACCGGGCCAGGGTGGACTTGGAAACAACAGCAATTATGAGGTGGTTGCACAACCTCCCAATCAGAGGCCTTGCTGCTGGATGCAGTTTACCGTCTTGCCCAGGACCCGAAAGTGATTGATAGATTGAACATATGTCGAGAACATGGCAACCATAATCTTTACTGAAACTCTTAATTCTGTCTCAGCCTCTGTGTTTGTTTTGATAATAATGCGGGAAACAAAAATAATCTCTGTAAGTAGACAAAAGAAATGGTCCCCAGAACGGTTGCCTGCAAGAGAACTATTTAAAGCTGATACAATTATTTGCCTCTTAGCTAGGTACCTACACTCAATTGCAGAAAAAAAAAAGATAGTATAGCATGATGTTAAAATGCTTTATTATAACTTAATAAAAACAGTTTTATCATCAAAATGTTTATGGGTATTATTAAGAGGAAAGCTCAAATTTTGTTTTCATTATTTTTTGAAATTGTTTAATCCTTTCTAACGCGTTCGAAATTTCAATTGAAATTTATTTTTTCTAATCCGTCAGCGATTTGCGCTATGTTTATGTAATGTGAATACTAAGCAAAATATATTAATATTACGCAACTCATGTTTAGGCGTTGAAAGACACATTAATTTGAACATTCTTGTAAAGCTCAACTAATTTTCTGATTTTAATGAAACTTTCAGGACTTATTCGCAAATGAATGAAATTATTTATACAATTGTTATTTTTAGAAAAAAATTGATTTTTACATGTTATCCACCCCACAAACACTTCAATTAATTGCAAAAAACTTCTAGAAATACATTATCTATACCAATTTTTATTTATTAGTTAAATACAGGACTCATGTGGGAATGTAAATCATGTAATTTTTATTTTTTTTATTTTTTTATTACGGGAACATTTTACCGAAAATCTGCTCTGAATAGTAAAATTAAAATTACGCTATTTTTAATGTAGATAAAGTTTTAATTGATTTTATAAATAATATAATTTTAGGATATCATATTCTGAAGAAGAAGAAAAAATGGGATGTATAATGAATTTTTATAAGAATTGTTTTCATTTTTTTCTTTGCTAATTCAAGTTTTAAACATCTTTTTAAATTTCTTCCATATACTCAGTGTCTTCGGTTATGAATTCATTCAAAATAAACTTTATTTACAAATCCAAAATTCATAAGCTTAATAAAAATCATTTAGAATTAAGATTTTTAAAAGGATTTTTAATTTTTTTAATTATGTTAAACTGCACATTTTCTTTTATTATGGAAACTTATAAGAGCCTTATCATTAAAAGGTCACATGTTTTAAGGGTTGTTCCTTTTACAAAATGCTAAATTGGGTTATGTTAACTTTTGGTCACCATACGTCCAGATTGATTGATAGGCGCTGTCATCACTTACTTAAAAGCTCAATGAATCAGATCTTTGTGATTAAGAAATACTTTTATTCTAAATTTCATGCCATAAACAAGTAACATTTGCTTCAAATCAGGTTAATTTAATTTTAAATTTGATAATTTTCCAAAAATAATGAGATATTTATATTTTATTTTTGCAAGAATTTTAGAACAGAAAATTAACTTTTGTTGACAAATGTGTCGATCGCTCAAAAAATGAACGAAAAGTTGAAAATTTTTAAAAAATCTCAAAATTATACATTCGAATGAATATAACTTGTTTGAAATACACCCGAGTATATTGAAATACACCCGAGTATACTGAAATACACCCGAGTATATTGTATGTTGCTTAGTGGATATAGTAAATTTAATCACTTAGCTTTCAATTAAGCTATAATTAATGTTTCAAGAAAAAAATTATTTTTAAAAATTCAAGATATTTAGGTACCGAAAATGGAGTGGCGGTACCTATTTAAACTCTTGCTGGTCACAACTAAATCAGTTATTACGCGTGCGACTATCTGCAGGCCTCCCCTATGCCCGCTTTAGGCCACCCCTACGCCCGCTTTAGGCCACCCCTACGCCCGCTTTAGGCCACCCCTACGCCCGCTTTAGGCCACCCCTACGCCCGCTTTAGGCCACCCCTACGCCCGCTTTAGGCCACCCCTATGCCCGCTTTAGGCCACCCCTACGCCCGCTTTAGGCCACCCCTATGCCCGCTTTAGGCCACCCCTACGCCCGCTTTAGGCCACCCCTACGCCCGCTTTAGGCCACCCCTACGCCCGCTTTAGGCCACCCCTACGCCCGCTTTAGGCCACCCCTACGCCCGCTTTAGGCCACCCCTATGCCCGCTTTAGGCCACCCCTACGCCCGCTTTAGGCCACCCCTACGCCCGCTTTAGGCCACCCCTACGCCCGCTTTAGGCCACCCCTATGCCCGCTTTAGGCCACCCCTACGCCCGCTTTAGGCCACCCCTACGCCCGCTTTAGGCCACCCCTACGCCCGCTTTAGGCCACCCCTATGCCCGCTTTAGGCCACCCCTACGCCCGCTTTAGGCCACCCCTACGCCCGCTTTAGGCCACCCCTACGCCCGCTTTAGGCCACCCCTACGCCCGCTTTAGGCCACCCCTACGCCCGCTTTAGGCCACCCCTATGCCCGCTTTAGGCCACCCCTACGCCCGCTTTAGGCCACCCCTACGCCCGCTTTAGGCCACCCCTACGCCCGCTTTAGGCCACCCCTACGCCCGCTTTAGGCCACCCCTACGCCCGCTTTAGGCCACCCCTACGCCCGCTTTAGGCCACCCCTACGCCCGCTTTAGGCCACCCCTATGCCCGCTTTAGGCCACCCCTACGCCCGCTTTGGCTTCACTAACATGGTAACATAGTATTATGTATTATGGGATAGTATTCTCTCATTTTTTTTATAAACCTCCTCATTTCACTACTTCTTTTACATATTATCTATCTGTCCCTGTTTATCATTATTCTCTCTCTCTCTTTCTCTCTGTCCCTGCTCTCTCTCTCTCTCTCTCTCTCTCTCTCTCTCTCTCTCTCTCTCTCTCTCTCAAGGTAGCGCCATGCCTGGTCAAAATTGTGTGACTGGAGTGACCGCAGGGGGATTGGTTGTTAATAACTTGTTATGGTGCCCTTCTACGTGGAATGGACTCTTCCTCCTGCTATAAATAATAACCGGAGTGACTTCTGGGGATGCAGCTGTCAGACGATCAGAAAACAATCGTAAAGCAGTCAAGACGTAGCATAACTATACTGTTCAGACTACACTTTTGTTTGCTGAATACTAATACTTTATTTTGTATGTATGTTTTTGTTATTCTAATACACTGTTTGAACCCACCTCCTTGTTTCCGTGTCTTACTTCCGGCCCCTAACAAGGCCACAACAATTTGACATAGCTACAGTCAGGAATTTTCGGGTTAGGAAGGATTATCTTTGGCAGACCGGCTGCGACCACTCTCTCGCCGGCGTGATGTGGCTTCCCTGTGCCTCTTCTACAAGTACTTTCATGGCTTCTGCTCCGATGAGCTTAGATCACTGGTGCCGCCTAAGCACGAATTTACACGAGATACTAGATTAGCAACTAGGTCCCACCCTTTTACAGTTAAACAAACAAGATATAACCGTAAATTCTACTCCAACAGCTTCTTTTCTCGCGCTTCCCACCTGTGGAACTCCCTTCCACAAGTCTGCTTTCCCGACAGTTACAATCTACAGGTGTTTAAATGTAGGGTCAATAGACACCTCCTATCACACTAACTCCCAATTATTCTCAGAACACTCTCATCTACCCAACCCTCATTCTCTGTATCCTTACCCGCCTATCACCCACCCTCTGACATTTCCTATATTTAATCATCCTTTCTCCACTCTATGTAGCCCCCTGCGCAGTAGTGGCAGTGACATGCCTTGCTCGGGGTGAAACGCTTATAAAAAAAATATAATCCTTCCAGTGATTTCATAGCTGAAAAGCTTGTATAGCAAAACTTTGTATAACACCCTATCAAAAGCATATTTATATAAAAAAAATATATTGGTATTATCTCCCCGAATTAAGTCTTGTTCAGATCTCTGTTGATTTTTTATTTCTATGTTCCTTGATGACGTAGATGATCACGGCCCTCCTCAAGCTCCATCAGTATTTTTGAATTGTAATAATTTACTTGAACGTTCTCCATTGGTTTCTCTACGTTTTCATTCAAAATAGTTCTCTTAGACTGATTGGCACACAAGGTTAAAGAATAATCAATCCATATTCAATCCATTTATCTTCTTCTTCGATGTACCATGGCCCTTCAGGACGTAGAAGATCATGGGTGTACACATCTCCCTATCCATTATTACTCTTAATACACCTACTCTCGTTATTCCTCTCAGTCCCCGCTCCACCATCCATCTGCTCATGACCATCAGCTATGTTGTCAGCTGCTTTTCCTTGTCTCTTTTCCCGTCTATTCCTCCCATAAGCATCAGGTTATCCAAGCATTGCTTCCTTATTCATCTTCTTCTATGTGCCTTGTCCCTTCAGGACGTAGGCGACATGGCTTTCCACGTTTCCCTATCTCTGATGGCTCTGAGCACGCCTTCTCCTGTTACAGCGTGCAATACTCGTTCCGTCATCCACCTGATTAGGTCCTTAAAATATGTTATCCGTTGCTTTCCCCTGTCTCTTTTTCCCTCTATCTGGCCTGTTAGTATCAAGTTCTCCAAGCCCTCCTTTCTCATTGCGTGTCCCAGGAACTTCAGCTGTCTCTTCCTGTTACACAGTGCAATCCTCGTTCCGTCATCCACCTGATTAGGTCCTTCAAATATGTTATCCGTTGCTTTCCCCTGTCTCTTTTTCCCTATATCTGGCCTGTTAGTATCTGGTTCTCCAACCCCTCTTTTCTCATTTAATGTCCCAGGAACTTCAACTGCCTGTTCCTGATGCTCAGTATTAATTTCCATGTTGTTTCCATCATTTCTAAGACCTCATCATTGCTCACATGCTCAATCCATGAGATTCGCAGCATCATTCTGTAGAATCACATTTCATCTGCTACAAGTTTTCCCTTCATCTTTGATAGTATTGTCCAGTGAATGCTGGACAATACTATCATATTAAAGGATGGACATCACGTAGTAATCCAGTACTCTCTTCCTTGTTTCTAGCGAAATTGTCCTGTTTCTTAATACTTTACTCAACTTCTGGAATGCTCCCTTCGCCAAGCCAATTCGCCTTCGGATCTCTGTGTCACACGTTCTGTCTTCTGTTATAACGCTTCCCAGGTATTTAAATTTTTATACCTACTTGATTCTGGTATCACTGACTTGTATCTGGCATTTTGGGCTGCCCTTTTTACTGATGACCATGCATTGGGTTATCGTGCAGTTTATTTCTAGTCCTTTCTTGTTACTTTCTTCTGCTACCTTATATCCCAAAATATTCAGCTGTCTTTTCCGGATGTTAAATATCAGTTTCCTTTTCGTTTCAATCATTTATCTGACCTGTGAGTATCAGGTTCTCCAAGCCTTCCTTCCTCGTTACATCTCCCAAAAACTGTCTTTTCCTGATGTTAAGTATCAGTGTTCTTTTTCGTGTGCATCTTCTCTAAAGCCTTGTTCTTGCTCGCGTGTTCCGTCCATCGCATTCTCAGCATCCTTCTGTATAAGTACATTTCAGTTGCTTCGAGTTTTTCCTTCATCTTCAGTGAGATTGTCCAGCATTGGCTGCCATATTGAATGACTGACATCACATAACAATCCAGTTCTCACTTCTTTGTTTCCAGTAATTCTTAAATAGACAAGCTTTCTTTTTTTCGCCTTACTCACTATTCATTACTTACATTGTTCAACGACTATAGATTTCTCGATAAGTTTCTCATGTTGTCACCCCCATCTTCCTTTATCCATCTATCCTCAGTAACTTCTCTGTCTATCACATACCATTATCTATCTATCTATCTATCTATCTATCTATCTATCTATTTATCTATATATATATATATATATATATATATATATATATATATATATAGTTTATCAAGGAAAACTCAACACATCATATTAGTTATAAACTATAGTTCATTTCAATGAGCTTAATTAGCTCATATCATCAGACTCTTTTACAATATTTCCTCCATATGGCATTAAAAATTCTGCCGGAATGAACGTTTTCTTAAAATGAAGAGGGAACATAATAGAAATAATAATAATAATAAACATAAGATTACAAACAAATAAATAAATAACAATAAATGTAAGGGGAAGGAGGAAGGAAAGAAGAGAGATAGAGACCAGTTCCAAATATGGGTAGTATCCGTTTGAAGTTATTTTGACCGTCTTAAATGACATGACCTCTAAAAAAAAACAATTCCCCTGACTTTAGATGTCTATTTGACCCCATCAGGTCACCCTACTTACTTATACTAACTTTTATCAACATATACCTATGTGTACATTCCCACATATACTTACCCTTTGATTTTATTTAAGTTTACATATCCACTGATTTCTTTTTCCTCCCTTCTTCCCCTTACATTTATTGTCATTTATTTATTTGTTTGTAATCTTATTTTTATTATTATTGTTTCTGTTATGTTCCCTCTTCATTTTAAGAAAACGTTCATTCCGGCAGAAATTTTATGCCAGATGGAGGAAATATTGTAAAAGAATCTGATGATATGAGCTAATTAAGCTCATTGAAATGAACTATAGTTTATAACTAATATGACGTGTTGAGTTTTCCTTTATAAACTTCATATCGCTCTGGTTAACACCCATCGAGCTCTCTATATGGATTTACCTATTAATAATTTATATTAAGGAAATCTTGTTGGATTATCCTCACCGTTTACGGACTGAAGACTATATATATATATATATATATATATATATATATATATATATATATATTATAATCGTGTCGCAGGGGGTTACATAGGAGGTAAGTTATGAGAAAATGTGACAGGTTACAGGGAGTGTCAGGATATATATATATATATATATATATATAAAGAAAAATTCAACACGTCATATTAGTTATAAATTATAGTTCATTTCAGTGAGCTTAAACATCTCATCTCATCAGACCCTTTTACAATATTTCCTCCATCTGGCATCAGGAAATATTGTAAAAGGGTCTGATGAGATGAACTGTTTAAGCTCATTGAAATGAACTATAGTTTATAACTTATATGACGTGTTGAGTTTTCCTTTAATAAACTTCATATCGCTCTGGTTAATACCCATCGAGCTCTCTATATGGATTTACCTATTAATAATTTATATTAAGGGAATCTTGTTGGATTATCCTCACCGTTTACGAACTGACAACTATATATATATATATATATATATATATATATATATATACTCATTCAGAAATGAATTCGAGCACTCTGGCTGCTGGCATATGATACATTATGCGCTAAAAGTCTGCTTCCTTCTACCGAGCGCATATAGCTCAGAGGTAGAATCGCCGATGACGCCAATTTGGTCAGGTTTCAATCCTGGGTTAAAAGCAATCGGATGTCTAACCGTAATGATGAGATGTGATACAGCGAAACAGTTCTCTCTGCGGATGACTATATATATATATATATATATATATATATATATATATATATATATATATATAGTTTAGAAATTATTGTAATAATTTGTACATGTTATAAACTATAATTTATAATAAATATTCATAGCTCTATTTTATATTGAGCACTCTTTTAAAGTAATGTTTTGAACGTTGTTAATATTTTCTTTGTTCCTTATTTACTTGGATATATTTATATATATCTTCGTCAAATTCATTAATTCACTATCCTTATCCTTCTCTCTCTCTCTCTCTCTCTCTCTCTCTCTGTGTGTGTGTGTGTGTGTGTGTGTGTGTAAATCTATCTCATCAGTTTTTTCTTTATCTCCTTCATTCTCCCTCTATCTCCGAAGAGATAAAAGGAAACTCTCTATCTATTTCTCTACTTCTCTCTCACTCTACTTCACTTTCTACCTCGATGCACCTCTTTCTCTCTTCCTCTCTCCACTCTCTCTCTCTCTCTCTCTCTCTCTCTCTCTCTCTCTCTCTCTCTCTCTCTCTCTCTTTCTATCTATCTATCTATCTATCTATCTATCTATCTATCTGTATGTCTGCATTTCTCTTTTCCCTCTCCGTTTTGTAAACAGGGTTCCAGATGCCCATCCATAAAGTTACAATTTAAGTTTTGACATTTATTTGCTAACACACTCATACATATATTGCTGACTGCAGACAAACAAGCATGCATACATATGCAAAATGTTTTTAAACAGTTACACACATAGATACATAAATATGCAAGTATATCTGAATAACTGTATGTGTGTTTGTATGCATATGCCAATATATAGAAATACACACATATATTCATATACCCACATGTGACTTTCTTAGAGTGATAGAAACAGTTTGAGATAGATAGATAGATAGATAGATAGATAGATAGATAGATAGATAGATAGATATGAAAAAGTTAGATAGATAGATAGATAGATAGATAGATAGATAGATAGATATGAAAAAGATTAAGATAGATATGAGTTAGATAGATAGATAGATAGATAGATAGATAGATAGATATGAAACAGTTTAGATAGATAGATGATAGATAGATAGATAGATAGATAGATAGATAGATAGATAGATAGATATGAAAAAGTTAGATAGATAGATATGAAAAAGAAATAAATAGATAGATAGATAGATAGATAGATAGATAGATAGATAGATAGATATGAAACAGATTAGATAGATAGATAGATAGATAGATAGATAGATAGATAGATAGATATGAAAAAGTTAGATAGATAGATAGATAGATATGAAAAAGTTAGATAGATAGATAGATAGATAGATAGATAGATAGATAGATAGATATGAAAAAGATAGATAGATAGATATGAAAAAGTTAGAGATAGATAGATAGATAGATAGATAGATAGATATGAAACAGTTAGATAGATAGATAGATAGATAGATAGATAGATAGATAGATAGATAGATAGATATGAAACAGTTAGATAGATAGATAGATAGATAGAGTAGATAGATAGATAGATAGATAGATAGATAGATAGATAGATATGAAAAAGTTAGTAGATAGATAGATAGATAGATAGATAGATAGATATGAAAAAGTTAGAGTAGATAGATAGATAGATAGATAGATAGATAGATAGATATGAAAAAAAGAAAGAAAGAAATATGGTAATATTAGCTGTTTTCTCATAAGGAAACAATCGGTATTCATTTATCGATAAGCCAGTGCTATTTCCGTTTAAAGGTCATAATTTTTTGTTAGAACAATAAGAAAATCGATTTCTCAAGTCCACTAGCTGTTATGGACCTTTTCAGTAATTTTAGTGTGGAACGTCAACATATTGATTATATCATTATTCCCTCTTTGCGTTACATGTGCTTTTTCTACAAGTATTTTCATGGCTACTGCTCTAACGAGCTTATTTCTCTGGGGCCCCGACCTCTATATTTACGATTGCCAGTAGATTGGCATCAAGGTCCCATCTTTTTGCCGTCAAAATAATAAGAAGTAACTAACTCTTCTACACCAACAGTTTCTTTTCTCTCACTTGCCGTTTGTGGAACTCCTTCTGTTTGTTTGCTTCCCTGATAGTTACAATCTCTTAAGCTTAAATGCTTGCTTCTCATCTTTCCATCATCCTTTCTTCGACATCGCCAGTAACTTTGTTGTTTTCTAACTGTAACCCTCTGTGCACCAGTGACGGTCCTACCTTGATTAGGGTGAAATTACTATAAAAAAAGTTAAAGAATTTTAGTTGGTGCTGCTGATGAAAATCTTTCAGTAATATTTTTCTGCTATTTCTTTTTGATGCTGGAGCAAAAGTTTACAAGTTTCGCTAAAGGATGGTCTACGCAGGTTACATTCTCTTAAAACTATTTTAAAACACTGATTTGAGAAAGCGGTTATATAGGGTTGATAGTTTACATATTTCTGAAGGTGTGACATAAAAAGGCTTGGTTGTGGTGCAGTGGATATCGACTCGGAACGACAAATCGGAGAGTGGAGTTCAAATTCCAGTTGACTTCCTTGCATTCACTTACGCACAAATCCCCTTGGAAAAGGTATTAATCCGTCTCTTCCCTCCAGTTATGTGTTAAATAATAGGATAGATTGTGTTCTATAGCCTTGAAAGCAATGGCAACTTGCTGCAGGATAATCTTCTGCCCAGTCAGTCATGTCTCTTTCGAGACATGATCACCTAAGGCGTGTATTATGTATGGCACTGACTGACTGAATATAATAGTTGGAATCATGATTAAAGCTTCTACTGGTCATAAAGTGGGGGATCGGATTTCTATTGTTATGAAGTAATAAAGTGATTCTCCACTAATTACAACCTAATAATATAATGCATCGCTTCTCCCTCTAGCTATAAGTCAAATAACAGGACATATTGGGTTCTATAGCCTTGGCTGGCAACCAGTCTACCGCAGAAAGCAACGGCAACCTACTGCGGGATAATCTTCTGCCCAGTCAGATCGCCCAAAGCGTGTATCACGTATGGCACTTAACTGATTGACTGAATATAATAGTTGGAATTATGATTAAGGTTTCTAATGGTCATAAAGTGGGGGATCGTATTTCTATTATTATGAAGTAATAAACTGATCCCCCACTTATTACTACGTAATAATATAATACAGCGCTTCTCCCTCTAGCTATGAGTCAAATAACAGGACATATTTCTATAGCATTGGCTGGCAACCAGTCTACCGCAGGAAGCAATGGCAACCTGCTGCGGAATAATCTTCTGCCCAGTCAGTCGTGTCACTTTTGAGACATGATCGCCCAAAGCTTAACTGATAAGCCTGAGTCAGTTTACTAGCAAAGCATATTACTTTATTTTCTTTTTGTTTAAATATAGACCTGGTATATTTTACATGTTTTCATATGTACATCTCTCTCTCTCTCTCTCTCTCTCTCTCTCTCTCTCTCTCTCTCTCTGCATATATATTTAAGTGGGTGTTTTTTTTTTGTCCCCTTCATAGAAAATCACCTTATTCAGTTTCCCTTTTATTGTAGCAGGCACAGACTTTGCACTGCGCCTTGTATAAAATGTTGGCGTTTTCAACTAAAACTTGCCTAATGTTAAAAAACAATTCATGTGTCATTTGTCAAAATGACGTGCAATTCGTGCACAGATTAACATATGACATAAGAAGACATTGTGACATTCTTTCTGTCTGTGTTGAATTACTGATTAATCTTATAGATTTCGAGGGATTTTTTCCCGAAAATAGTGTTGTATAGGATAGGTAGATGATTTTTGGGTGAAAATGTATTCATTGAGTAAGACTACATTCTTGTTTAAACCTTGAACGTGAGAATATACTACGAAATATAGCTGTATATATGAACTTACACGCAGACACACACATACAAATATATATATATATATATGTGTGTGTGTGTGTGTGTGTCTGTGTGTGTGTGTGTGTGTGTATACATAAATTGTATATATAGCAAATTACTACCACCCATATCGAGAATTCTTCATTCATACACCAGACTTGCGTGTATGTCTGTGTATGTGCATATGCATGTGAATGTAAGTTGTTATATATATTACGGAAATTAACGAATATTAACGAAACTTGGTTATAAACAACCGATAATTTGAAATGACTTGTTTGAACATTATTTTTTATCGATACTCGTATTTAAGTAGTTATTCTGTTTTTTAATTAAACAGTATTATATATTTTTATCTACCGGCCTGATTATTTACGATAAATTTTTATTACGAAAATGTGTGTCATTTGGCAGGATTCGAACCTTCGTTTAGACTGAAGATCATTCGTGGTCGAGAGGTCTAAGACGTACCAGATCATATGGTAGCTTCCCCTATGTGGACAGGGGTCGCAGTTCGACACAAAATAGCTACTTTTGTAGTGATATTATAATAGATTAAAGTTATAATTTCTAAATAAATGTTATTAGCTCTAGTTTGTATTGAACACTTTTTTAAAAATAGTGTTTCTTTGGAGACGGAATATTATCTATCCATACCTACCCTATACTTGGGTTTTCATATATATATATATATATATATATATATATATATATTATAATTTGATTTTAAATATATATATATATATATATATATATATATAGGGAATATTATTCCATCCATGTCTACCCTTTACTTGGATATATATATATATATATATATATAGCGACTAACATTCACATACACAGAACAATCGCACACACGCACACGCACACACTCACACACTGACATACACACACGCGCACATACATATATATGTCAACATAAACGGGTGAAAAATATAACAATTACATATGGAAATTATGTTATCGACACGTGCTGTCTGGTTCGTAGATGAGCTCAAAATAGGTTAAACTACATGGTCGGATGTGAGCTCATAAAATATATGATTTACGTTTCTGTTGTCTGGGTCATATACTTATGCGTAACACTTGGCAAACATTCATTCTGTGAGTCTGGTCCAATACCATACGACATTCACACACGCGCATGCGCACACACAGACAACATAGATGTAAACAGATGCGCATAAACACATTGATGTTTACGTCGGCATACATGTCGATATAAAACTCAGATTTTTCAGTATAAACATATTTGAAGATTTCTTATATTTCACATCTGGTCATTCACATACAAGCCTGTTTCGCTTTATCAGAGCTCATCAGTGTGGATAGACACATCAACTTATTTCTTGCCGAGATCGAAACTCGACCGATTTGGTGTCAGTTGAAGTCGCTACCCACTAAGTCATAGGCGCATGGAATCAGAGAAGGGAAATTTTAACGTGTTGTATATAAGCAGTATATACACACGCCAGTCACCGAAAGAACTTAATTCATTCCTGTAGATTAATGCATATATCGCAGAAGTGGAAACTGCTTTTAAAATGTTCCTCTTTAGAGAACTACATCGTAATGAGAGTAGAATACATTATTCATCCACATACAAGCCTGTTTCGCTTTATCAGAGCTCATCAGGGTGGCTAGACACATCCACTTACTACTGGCTGGGATCAAAACTCGACCGATTAGGCTTCAATCGGAGTCGCTACCCCGTAAGTCATAGGGGCATGGAATGAGAGAAGAGAAATTTTAACGACTTGTATATAAGCAGTGTATACACACGCCAGTCACCGAAAGAACTCAATTAATTCCTGAAGAGTAATGCATATATCGCAGAAATGAAAACTGCTTTTAACGTGTTGTATATAATCTGTGTATTTTGCACATATATAAATCTACCATCCGCCGTGCATTGAATACTGCTGCCACATCTGGTCGGGTGCCCCTAATATTGACCTCGGATTCTCTCTAACGGAGAATTTGTGATGTGATCGATACCAACTTAGTAGCTCGGCTACAGTCAGTTTCTCAGCGGCGTGATGTGGCTTCCTTGTGCCTCTTCTACAAATACTTTCAGGATTTCTGCTCAAATAACCTAGCTCTCTGCTGCCCTTTATGCATGAATTTAGTCGAGCCACTGAACTAACAACTAGGTCCCACCCTTTTACAGTGAAACCGATAAAATGTAACCAGGGAATTCAACTGGAATTCGAACTCGGCTCTCCGATTTGTCATTCATGATCCATGACAACATTCAGTCAGTTAAGTGCCATACGTGAAACTCTAACAGCTTCTTTTCTCGCACTTCCCCCCTGTGGAATTCCCTTCCGTATACTTGCTTCCTAGACAGCTACAATCTCCAAGAATTTAAATGTAAAGTTAATAGTCATCGCCTATCTCACTAACTCACATACTTTCTTCAAAGCTCCTTTCTCTATCCACTCCACCCCCATCTCACCAGTATTCCCACCCTTCTATTACCTTCTTCTTGACATCCCCTTTAGCCCACTCTTCTTTTTCTTTATTTTCCCCCTATGTAACCCCCTGCACAACAGTGGCAGTAAAACTGCCTTGCTTGTGGTAAAATTATTATATATATATAATCTGCAGACATGCCTGTTTCTCCGTAACAGAGGCTCTTACGGAAAGTGCGAAGGAAGCATTCCAGAAGTTGAGTAAAGTATTAAGAAACAAGGCAATTTCGCTAGCAACTAGGAAGAGAGTACTGGATTGCTACGTGCTGTCCGTCCTTCAATATTTCAGTGAATACTGAACAATATCATCAAAGATGAAGGGAAAACTTGAAGCAACTAAAATGTGGTTCAACAGAAGGATGCTGCGAATATCACAGATCGAGCATGTGAGCAATGATGAAGCTTTGGAAAGGATGGATACGAAATAGAAATTAATACTGAGCATCAGGAAGAGACGGCTAAAGTTCCTGGGACATGCAATGAGGAAGGTGGGCTTGGAGAACCTGATACTAACACGCCAGAAGGTGGGCTTGGAGAACCTGATACTAACACGCCAGATAGAGGAAAAAAGAGACAGGGGAAAGCAGCGGATAACATATTTGAAGGACCTGATTAGGTGGATGACGGAACGAGGGTTGCGTGGTTTAACAGGAGAAAGCGTGTTGTCCAGCCTTCGGGCTGGGCATACCTAAGACCGAATAAGACCAGTTTAGTACTGCGGTGGATAGGTAATGTTTTGACCAGTACCTGGACGTACGCGCTCAGGTTCCCCACGTTAAAAAATACCTTGTGTTACATCTCTGTCAATTGTATTGAGAGAGATGTAACACAATATTGTAGAAATATTGTAGAAAGCGTGCTATGAGCCACTAGGGATAGGGAGATGTAGAAAGCCATGATCGTCTACGTCCTGCTTCAATTTCTTATCTTTTTCCATACGGTCAGTTTTAGACTCACTACAGGATGTAATGTACTTCTGTTTTCTCCTCGGGTTAGGTAATTTGCTGTGGTATGCAGTAAAATTAACCTTTTTTCTGAGTGTATGATGAAATTTGTTTGGCCTTGAAAAATATTGCGTCGTCCGTGATTGCATCAGATTTTTATCACGGCCGGAAACTACTGTCCAGACTCTCGATTAGTTGTCTTACGGCCATTGTCTGCAATGGACGTTACTCCAAGGAAGCGTGCGAAAATGTAACGCTCTACGAACACACTTGCAAGCCTCGCAGAAGATCGCGGATATTGTCTGTGTCAGCCTGTCAACTGTCAGTCGTGTAATCCATGCGAAGAAACAGACTGGATCCATCAGTCCAAAACGAAAAGGAAAATGCGGTTGGGAGAGAAAAACAAGTGTGTATGTGTGTGTGTGTGTGTGTGTGAGAGAGAGAGAGAGAGAGAGAGAGATTGTGTGTGCACGCACGCGCGTACATCAAATCTAAAAATTTTTGCATCAACCATTGCTGGGAATTTCATCCCTAACGGATTGCCATACACTTCATGTCCCTAGACTAGGCCAGCTAACGTATATATATATATATATATATATATATATATATATATATATATATATATATATATATTGTGCGCAGTGAGTACTGGGATTAACCACAAGTTAATGCTCGATGTAAAAGAACAGATCTAAAATATATATTTAAAATTATACATCATTATTATTATCCGCACGTTTCGACTCAAAATTCCTTACACGAGGCAATCATCAGTTTATACATTATTGATGATCATTTTTTGAATGAGATATTGAGTAGCATCCCATGGTAAAAATAACAATATATATTATTATTCTGTTATATACAGGCGGCACTTAATAAATCTTTGTCTAAATTACGCAAAAATTAAAATAACACTGACTTCTCATTGTAACAGTTATATTTACCAAAATTATATGAAAATATCTTGAAATAATAAAAAGTAAATTTATTCAGAAAAATAGCCATTAGACTCAACCACGGCCTTTTTAAGTTAGTTAAATCGGCTCGGAGTGAGAAATCGGGGAGCCGAGTTCGAATTTCAGTTGAATTCATTGCATTCACTTACGCGCAAATACTCTTAGGAAAGGTATTAATCCGTCTCTTCCTTCCAGTTATGGATTAAATAACAGGACAGATTAGGTTCTATAGCCTTGGTCGGCAACCAGTCTACCGCAGAAAGCAATGGCAACCTACTGCGGGATAATCTTCTGCTCAGTCAGTCATGTCTCTTTCGACACATGATCGTCCAAGCGTGTTTCACGTATGGCACTTAACTGACTGAATTTCGTCATGGATGTACCAAGGATTTGCGTTGTGGTGCAGTGGATATCGGCTCGGAACGACAAATCGGAGAACTTAATCGCAAACACACTTGGGAAAGGTATTAATCCGTCTCTTCCTTCTAGTTATGAGTTAAATAGCTGGACAGATTGGCAACCAGTCTACCACAGAAAGTAATAGCAACCTATTGCGGGATAATCCTCTGCCCAGTCAGTCATGTCTCTTTCGAGACATGATTGCTTAAGCGTGTTTCACGTACGGCAATTAACTGACTGAATATAATAGTTGGAATCATGATTAAGGCTTGTAGTAGGTATAAAGTGGGGGATCGGTTTTCTATTGTTATGAAGTAATAAACTGATCCCCCACTAATTACTACTTAATAATACAATACATCTCTTTCCCATTCTAGCTATGAGTCAAATAGCAGGACAGATTGGGTTCTATAGCCTTGGTCGGCAACCAGTCTACCGCAGAAAGCAATGGCAACCTACTGCGGGATAATTTTCTGCTCAGTCAGTCATGTCTCTTTCGAGACATGATCGCCCAAAGCGTGTATGACACGATGGAAAGATGTAACGGTTGATGTGGTTGGAGAAATTGTTTGGTAACCACTGGATTTTCCTGCTTCTATAGCATGGTACAGAGTTCTCTTGAAAAACATAGTATCTTCCAGAGAACATCCTCTCGACCCAATACAGCACTACCTCCTCAAAGCACTTATGTAGCCGTCCGTGTCGAGTGTGAGGCCCTGTAGGAAGCTGAATTTAGCCGTAACGTTGCCATAACTAGTGATCATTACAGGCAGCATGATGTTGAATGGATATATCATTCAACTCTTTGCCGAATCCTCTGCACTGTTCTCAGGTAGACGCCCAAACACACTTAAATATTCGTATTGGAACTTCCGGCGCGAATGCCAAACAGTAAAGTATGTCGTTTCTAACTTTTTGTGGAGCAAATTGCATCATGATGCTTTCTTTCTTACAAGCGGTGCCCAACTGAAATAAAAAAATACAACGCGCATGCTCAAAATTAAAAATATAAACGGCAACAATTTACCTCTCTAACCATATATATATATTTATATATATATATATGTGTGTGTGTGTGTGTGTGTGTGTGTGTGTGTGTGTGTGTGTGTGTGTGTACGTTCACATCTGGCAATAGACCACACGTAGTCCTACGGCGTCGATTCAAGGATCAGCTAAAAAACATTTACTAATGACAGAAATCAATTCCGTAACCTGAGATACTGTTCTGGGGAAACACACCTATTCCTCAGATAATTGACTCTCCCTCCTATATTATTAAGAGTTAACAGGAAGTTAACGAGGGAAGTTCTTGGGAAGTTCATAGGAGTTCTTTAGAGTTCTGTTGGAGTTCAGTAGAACTACTAGACAGTTAACATTAGTCGGCACTTAGCCGAATACTAAGGAGTCCGCTTTCAGTAGAAGATTACCAAGTTCTTAACATTTTCGGTGCGTTAAGTCGATTAGCAACCGGCATAGCCCGATTATAATCTTCAGTGTGAAAACTACTTCACAACAGATACAAAAACTTCAGAAAGAACCAATTGTAGAAGAGCAGTCCAGAAAAAAAAGCACCCTTCGGAAACACTAGAAGTCAAATAGAGGAGACGAAGAGAGACCAAAGAAAAGCCAAATATGTCTACCACTGAACCCACCATGAAGTGGCCATGGTCATTTCTTTTACATGAGATCGGCCAACGACGACGATATATATAAATATAGATTCATATCTTCCCAAGAGTAATACTCGCGAACGTTACATGCACGCAAGTGCATGTAACCAACTAAACTGAAATTCGAACTCTGATCATTAATTCGAGCCGCTATCGATTACTCAACCCATATTCTATCATTATAATAGTCAGATCAAACCAAGAATGGTGTATTGCTTCTATATTTATGCTGGTGATGCACAATCCTCTCTGTCCATCAAAAAAAGCATTAGGTCCTTCAAATATGTTATCCGCTGCTTTCCCCTGTCTCTTTTTCCCTCTATCTGGCCTGTTAGTATCAGATTCTCCAAGCCCTTTTTCCTCATTGCATGTCCCAGGAACTTCAGCTGTCTTCTCAGTATTAATTTCTTTTTCGTTTCCATCATTTCCAAAACCTCATCATTGCTCACATGCTCGATCTGTGACATTCGCAGCATCCTTCTGTAGAACCACATTTTAGTTGCTTCAAGTTTTTACTTCATCTTTGATGATGTTGTCCTGCATTCACAGCCATATTGAAAAACTGACAACAAATAGCAATCCAGAATTCTCTCTTCTAAAGAGGCGAAATAGTTAAAAATTCTAACTGTACAAATTTTTTACCAGGCCTAAATTCAAAAGCTCTTTCGCGTACTTATGGCTGATAGACTATTCTTCTCCCTGCAAGCCTTATGCCATGAACAAAACATTGCTATATTGCTGTTACTATGGCAGATGTTTGGACGATTTAAATCCCTTAATGCCATCAACTCGGAACTTCATCGCCATGACCCACCAACCCATGTTCACATTGGTAAAACATTCCCATTGTTTTTGTTGTTTTTTTAATCATATCGCCCCAAGCAAGGCAGTCTACTGCCACTGGTGCGCAGGGGGTTACACAGGAGGACAGTTATGAGAAAGAATGACAGGTTACAGAGGGTGTCAGGAAGTGGGTAAGAGAAGGATGAGAATACTGATGAGAGTGGAGTGGATGGAGAAAGAAGCATGAGAGTGAGGATGCAGGTTAGTGAGATAGGAAATGACTATTGATTTACATTTAAATTCTTGGAGATTGTAACTGTCAAGGAAGCAAATGAACGGAAGGGAATTCCACAGGCGGGCCGTGCGAGAAAAAAGCTAATGAAGTAGAATTTGCGTTTACATTTCGTTGGTTTCACAGTAAAAGGGGTGGGATTTAATTGCTAACCATATGGCTCGAGTAAATTCAGACATAAGGGGCACCAGAAAGCTAAGTTCATCGGAGCAGAAGCCGTGAAAGTATTTGTAGAAAAGACACAGGGAAGCCACATTGCACCGGTAATAAAGTGACTGTATCTGAGTTGCTAAGTCGGGATTAATCACATTACAGATTCTCCATTGGGTTTTGTCAAGGACCCTTAGGTGGATAGCAGGAGCACCCAACCAGATATGGCAGCAGTATTCAATGCACGGGTGGATGGTAGATTCATATATGTGCATATGGTTTCAGGCGGGAAAAACTTCCTGACCTTACACAGAGAACCAACCTTCTTAGCAGCGGATTTAGCTATGGATTTGATATAGTTATTCCCCTTGAGGTCTGTTGTGAGAGTTAACCCGAGGAGTCACAGTGTTTTGTTTTCAGAGAGACTAGCCTTATCCATACCAATGGAGGGAGTAAGAGCTATTGTCTGTGATGATTAATAGATAGCAGCTTCGTTTTGGAAGCATTAAAATTCACGTGTCATCTCTTACCCCAGTTCACTTGTGTTGATTAAAAACTAATTCCTCTCAGATATCTTCTTACTTAGAGCTGTTAGCTTTTGGAATAATCTGCCGGGAGAATGCTTCCCTGACAACTATTATCTTGATCTCTTTAATCTAGGACTCAACTAATATCTATCCTACTCCTCCTAACGAGAAGTTCCACTTAAGTAGCTTCTTCTTATCGCAATGGTACCGGGCATGACGGTAAACTGCATCCAGCTGCAAGGCCTCTGTTCGGGAGGTCGTGAGAAGCATGGAACTACCTCTTAATTGCTGTTGTTTCCAGGTCTACTCTGACCCGGAGGGTTAGCACCTGTTAGGGTCCCAGCTAGGGTAAAATAGTTTATCCCAAAACTGGGGTCAAAACACTATGAAAATATAAAAATAGACATTTGGAGAAATATATATACATAAAAATACTTTTATAGAAAAATATACATGTTTGAAGGAAAGCATTATTACCATAACACATTTTTAATGGAAAAAAATTATTACCACCAATACATTTTTGAATACAAAACTAGAAGATATCTTCAGTTTTCTAACATAATGAAAAAAATAATTTTTCATCAAAATCTGACTAAATCAACTTTCTCACTATAACCGAACGTTTAAAAAAATATACCTTAAAACCCTTCCTTTTTGGCATTAAATAACCCACAGAGATTGAGATGCCCTTAAACAAAACTCAAACTCAAACTCATTCTTCCCGCAAATTACTGCTTTCGGAACCGACTTAGAAAAGAATTTCTTTTTTCGTTCATTACAATCCTAACCTGTTCGAATCTTGGATTAACCGATATCTTCCCAACATAACCGCATAAACTATACCCCTTACTCTGTAACCCACTATTTCGCGTGGCTCTCGGGCCTTGTACAGGATGAACCTCTCTGTAAAAAAAAATACAAACACTTTCTTACAGATGCAATGTTGCAAAAATATAGCTACTCTAACACTATGAGATGAGAAAGCCATACAAGTTCAGACCTTTACTGCTAGAACACGTCATGTTACTTCTACGGAGTTTAGTCACTCTTATTTCCTCCAAATGTAAGAAGAAAAACAACTCAGACAACTTTGGTGGGTGGAGAAACTGCTACTTTATGGAACGGACATCTGTGGGGGTGCTTTCCTGGACACCACAATCTTTAAACTCTTCGTTCGTTATCTTTCTTCCTCATTATTACAATCCCCTCTTCATACAACTTTTTCTTCCATTCGTATTTCGAACCTCCTTCATCATTGCCAACTCAACATTTACCTCTACTTTGAGTGACCCTCCAATCTTGTATTGGATGAAATTAGTTTAAAAATTGTAAATGATTTCATTATATGCTCCTTCCGGATATGTAAACGATTTTTTAACGAATACTGCTCTCAACTGAAGCAATCGACGAAAAACGTCTGCCCGGTATGAACTCAAAGAGATAAAATATATATGTATATGGTTCTCCTGGAATAAAGTTAAACTGCAAGTTTCTTTGATGACCAAGCAAAAATTTTATATCCTGAATGAATTACATCGCAGTTTCATAATTATTTCTGCAGTCGATATCTCACCGGCGTGACGTGGCTTCCCTGTACCTCTTTTATAAATACTTTCAATGAACTTAGATCACTGGTGCCTCCTAGTTATGAATTTACACGAGCACCTCCCGCCTGTGGAATTCCTCTCCATATACTTGCTTCCCCGTCAGCTATAATCTACAGCAATTTAAATGTAAGTTTAACAGACATCTCCTATCTCACTAACTCGCATCCATTCTCTCAAGCTCTTTTTTATCTACTCCACCCACATCCTCGGTATTCTCATCCGTCTATTACCCACCTCCTGACATTTCCTATAACCTGCTCCTCTTTCTCATCACTTTCATCTATGTAACTCCCTCAGTGGCAGTAGGATGTTTTGCTTGAGGTGAGATGATTTTAAAAGAAAATATCTATGAATTGTCATACGTCGGTTTTGTTCGCCAAATTCTAAATTCTGATTTCAAGAATGCCATATGACAATCCTTCCATGTGTTTTTCATTCTTTTCGAAGGTGTGACAACTTTGACTGACAAAGGTTTCAACAAGTAAAAGGTGTGCCTCCTTCAGAAAGAAAATCGTACAGTTCTTAATCGATGTCTATAAACACGACAAAACAAACCGACAATTAAACATGGGAAAGAGTTGGGGACAAAATGTGGTTAAGTTTTCAAAGCTAGCAACAAGATTTAATAACATAATCGTTTGCCGATTATGTTATTAAATCTGTTAGCTGTCAAGTGGATTTTTTTAACGTTGTAAGAATAACAAAATAATTGTCAGGTAACCTGTTCTTTTCTATGGGCGAGGATATGTTTTTTGTAGATGACCGTTGCAAATATCTATTCTCGGTATGGGCACATGAATGTCTGTATGTGATTATTTTCTTGAATATTTTGAATATTAACTATTGTATCATTTGAGCCTGACGAACAGCAGGATGCCCATAGAAACGAACAGGTTAATGATGCATCTGTTTTTGTTTTTTTTTGTTTTTTTTTGTTTTTTTGTTTTTTCATTTAATTTAATAATGAAAAACCAAGTAGATTAAAAAATAATTAGAAAAAGCAAACAATGGCCTTTAGGTAAGTAAACTAGGAAAACAAAGATCTAAACCGGAAGTATATAAGTAATTAACAACCTAGGAATTCATCTGCGCAGTCAAAAGAAAAGTCACATTCTGCCGTGGCTAGAACAGAAAAAAATGGTTTCTCACGCGAATTTATGCCTGGTATAAAATTTGTACAGTTAGAATTTTAAACTATTTCGCCTCTTTAGAAGAAAGTACTGGATTGCCATGTGTTTTCAGTTCTTCAATATAGCAGTGAATACTGAACAATATCATCAAAGATGAAGGGAAAACTTGAAGCAACTGAAATGTGGTTCTACAGAAAGATGCTGCGAATATCATGGATCGAGCATGTGAGCAATGATGAGGTCCTAGAAATGATGGAAACGAAAAGGAAAGTAATACTGAGCATCAGGAAGAGACAGCTGAAGTTCCTGGGACATGCAATGAGGAAAGAGGGCTTGGAGAACCTGATACTACCAGGCCAGATAGAGGGAAAAAGAGACAGGTGAAATCAGCGGATAACATATTTGAAGGACCTAATCAATTGGATGATAAGACGAAGATTGCATGGTATAACAGGAGAAGGCGTGTTAAGAGCCACCAGGGATGGGGAGACGTGGAAAGCCGTGATCGCCTACGACCTGAAGAGATAGGGCACATATAAGAAAAAGAAGAAGAATAATATTTCTAAAGCAACACCTATGACGTTTGCCAGTCTTAGTGCCTTGTCATTTCAGAACGCTTACCTCATGGATCTCCTTAACTTCCTATCCTTGGAGCTCTTAGCAATATTTCCGTCGCTACTATTCCCACACCATGATGTTTGCCAGTCTTTGTGTCGTGTCCATTCAGGTCGTAGGCGATCATGATTCTCTATATATCCCTATTTCTTTAGCCCTCAGCAAATTTTCTCTTTTCGCTATGACTCATAACCGTTGGTCTACCATCCATTTACAAAAATGGAAAAGGCTCGTTAGTTAAGTTATTCACTATTTTCTTCTGTCTGATGCCTTCAATATTCTTTGTAAGTCAAATTTTGTAATTTCCTCATTATTTACCCAAGAAGTTTCAATTGTCTCTTCCTGATTCTAAGTATGAATGTTTCTTTTTTTCCCCCCATTTTACTTAAAACTTCTTTTTGGGTCACAACCTACCTCCATGGCATTCCCAGCATCCTTCTGTAGATCTATATTTCTATTACTTCAAATCTCTTATCCACCAGTCAGGAAATTATCCAACATTCACTAAAATATATATATATATATATATATATATATATATATATATATATATATATATACTCTAGAAATTTTTTTAGATATTTTACAATTTCATTGTTAATACGTATTTCGCAGCAAACATCCTGCTGCTCGTCAGACTCAAATGATACAATAGTTAATATTCAAAATATTCAAGAAAATAATCACATACAGACATTCATGTGCCCATACCGAGAATAGATATTTGTAACGGTCATCTACAAAAAACATATCCTCGCCCATTCAAAAAAAAAAAAACAAAAAAAAAGAAAAAGAAAAACAAAAAAATAAAAGCATAAACGAAAAAAATAGAAAAGAGAAAGAAAAAGAAAAGCAAGGAGAACGAACAGTAAAAGGCCGAAGGAAGTTAAAGTTAGCGTCTTAAATCGACACCAGCGTCTATTGAAATTCATCTGCTTTCTTTGAAAAACATGACATGGAAATTTAACATTAAATTTAGTTTTCAAGATAATGGGATGTATCTATGTTATAAAAATAAATTGTAAATCACACTTTGACGAGCAGCGGATTTTTGGGGGTTTTTTTTTGCGAAATACGTATAAACTATGAAATTGTAAAATATCTAAATTTTTTCTAGATTATATTCTTCTTCTTCTTTTTCTATGTGCCCTGTCACTTCAGGACGTAGGCGATCCTGGCCCTCCACGTCTCCCTATCCCTTGTGGCCCTCAGCATGTTTGTTCCTGTTACTCCTGGTAACCCCCGTTCCGTCATCCACCCGACCAGGCCCTGCAAATATGTTATCCGCTGCCTTCCTCTGTCTCTCTTTCCCTCTACCTGGCCAGTCAGTATCAGGTTCTCCAAACTCTCCTTCCTCATTGCGTGTCCCAGGAACTTCAGTTGTCTCTTCCTGATGCTCGGTATTAATTTCCTTTTGGTTGCCATTCTTTCCAACACATCATCGTTGCTTGCAAGTTCAGTCCACGATATCCGCAGCATCCTTCTGTAGAACCACATTTCCGCTGCTTCCAGTTTTGTCCTCCTTTTCGATGATATTGTCCAGCACTCACTACCGTATTGAAGTACTGACATCACATAGCAATCCAGCACTCTTTTCTTTGTTTCTAGTGAAATTTTCCTGTGTGTTAGGACTTTGCTCAGCTTCTGGAACGCGCTCTTTGCCATGCCAATTCGCCTTCTGATCTCTGTGTCGCACCTTCCATCTCCTGTTAGAACACTTCCTAGATATTTAAATTTTTGCACCTGCTTTATTCTGGTATCCCACACATGTGTTTGGCATTTTGGGTTGCACCTTTTGCTGATGACCATGCATTCAGTTTTCTTAAAGTTTATTTGTAGTCCTTTTTTGTCACTCTCCACCGCTACCTTCTGTAGGTAGATTATAAATAAATTTAACATTAAGTTCTTTTGAGGTCGTCTCTATCGGAATTTATTTGACTTAAATAACAAATATTCTACGTTATATATATATATATATATATATATATATATATATATATATATATATATAGTGAGGAAATTATCCAACATTCACTAACATATAAGAAGACTGATATTACATATAAGTTGAGCCTTCCATCAGCGTTTTTATTGACATTTTCCTGGTACTTAATACTGATGGATCTTTAGCAATTCCTATCAATCTTTGGATGTTAGTGTCATATTTTCCATCATCTGTTAAAACACTTCCCAGATATTTAAATTTGCTTGTTTTTGAAATCTTCAATTTATATCTCGCGTCTTGGGTGGTTTCTCTTACTTTAACACATACATTTTGTCTTCGCACAATTAATGGTTCATCCTTTTTTTCCACCTTTCTTTTACCAATTTGTCTATCAGCTCTCTGATATTCCACTAACACTTTATCCTCTGTGTATCTTACATTCTTGAGAACGGGCTCATTAATAATAAATCCTGATAGGATTTAAAACAGGTTTAGATGCACCAATACACAACCCAGAATGCATTTCAGTCTATGTATATAAAATGCAAGATGTGTGTGTGTGTGTGTGTGTGTGTGTGTGTGTGTGTGTGTGTCTGTCTGTCTGTCTGTATGTATGTATGTATGCATGTCCTTTATAAAAATCCACAATTTTTGTCCGATTCTTACCAAACTTCATTCAAATATTCTTTAGGCTTCCGCTCAGGTCATGGGCTACTTGTTAATCCTCCGATATAGGAAATCGATACCCCGATATCCGATCAGGTCTGATCAAGATCAGGATTTCAGACCTTTTATCTTGGTTCTTGCTGCAGAAGTTGCTCTAACTTGATAAAATTATAATTTTTAATCTCAAACATTAATTGCAGTAGATAGACTTAACTATCGCCCGGTTTACACTCCACCCATGTCTTTTGAACAGGTGAAGAGGCTCATCCCTTGTTTCCTGTTTAAGAATTGATTCCTGGCTTTCTTTTTTCCAATCATTCTACTCTTAAGTAGCTCCTTGCGCATCAGTGGCGTCACCGCCTTGCTTGAGGTGATATGATTAAAAAAAAAATTAGTAGATCTTCTCAAACAACCCATTTTCCTCAATATCGGAAATCGATACTCCCGACATTCTATCAAATTTGATCAAAAGCCGATGTTCAGTCATCAATATGGCTCATTTTCTCAAATTTACTCCCGATGGGTGGGATAAGTTTTCATGGATTATTGAGATTAGTTTATCCATAGAGGACTTTTTTGATTCCGATATTGGAAATCGATACCCCAATATCCTATCGGGTCTAATGAAAATCAGGTTTCCAGCCTTTTATTTTGGTTTTTGCTTAGATTTTGGCTCTAAGTAGGTATAACTGTAGTTCTTAATCTCAGCCATCATACCATTTACTCAGATTTAGCCTTCAAAATTCAGTTTGTGACGGAAAATTTATTTGACATCGATACCGGAAATCAAAATTTGACTTATATCCATTCATTTGTATTTCAAACTACAGTTTCGCTTTGGAAGCAACTATTGCTTTTTAGTCTTTCGTGCCAACGTCCAAAGAGTCAGATCTCTAGGACAATGTATTAGTTTTAAAGCTTTCATGACACCCGATCAACGCCGGGCTATAATGCTAGTAAATTAATAAATACTGCCGTTTAGTATCATGGTGTGTTTCGGATTTTAGCTCCCTATGTACAGTATAAATGTAAATAACTTATTGTTAATAGATTTAAATTTATATTCTAGTGTATACAAGATGCGGTGGGGAAGTTGTCATCATTTTATTTTTTTAATATTCGTGCATGTTCATTATTTGTTTTTGATTTTATCAACTGCACAGTATAGTA
Source organism: Ascarosepion bandense (assembly GCA_037127315.1). Classification (NCBI taxonomy): domain Eukaryota; kingdom Metazoa; phylum Mollusca; class Cephalopoda; order Sepiida; family Sepiidae; genus Ascarosepion; species Ascarosepion bandense. Next base: position 4,530,533 of record JBBBDQ010001011.1, read on the forward strand.
CGGTCAGTTGGGCACTGTCTGTGAGAAAAATAGCAGCAGGTCACACTGACAAAAATTTTGAAGCTGCAGGCTGTACTACTTGGCATTCGCACCGGAAGCTCCAATGCGAACATTTCAGAGGGTTTGGGTGTCAACCTGAGGACCGTGTAGGGGATTAGGAAAGAGTTGGGTAATATATACAGTCAAATCAGGGTGCTTCGAGTGATCGCTAGTGATGGCGACGTTATGCCTCAATTTATATTTCCACAAGCTCTCAGACTCAACAGGGAGGTCCACATCCAGTACCTTGAGGAGGGAGTTCTGCTCTGTGTCAAAAAAGTGGCTGCTGGAAGATGCTATGTATGACAACAGGACTCAGCACCATGCCATACAGGTAGGAGATACCCAGTTATGGCTGTCAGCCAATATCTGAAACCACATCACCTCTTACATCTGGGCATCTAACTGTCCGAACTGCAACCACCCTTAATTATTATGCGTAGGGCGCAGTTGAGTGAGTGACCAAGAAAACAGGTCCTGAAGGCAAGGATTATCACAGCATTCACCAGCTTGTACACGTAGATTATCAAAAAGAGCTACAAGAGATTTCGATGTCGTCTGGAGGCTGTGATTGAAGCCAATGGCGATTTTATTTGATAAATCTACTCTTTAGTATTTCAAGATATTTTTGTGTAACTTTGGTAAAATGAGATGTCAGTGTTATTTTTATTTTTTGCGTAATTTAGACGCAACTGTATTCCTCCCACCCTATAGATATTATTTCTCTTCAGAGATGTGCTATGTTCACTACAGAAGGTTAATTGATTCCTCATATTTCTATAAACAGGGAAAGTAATCTATTTTAGCTGTCGTTGCTGTTAAAAATCCTCAATTGATGTGGTTTCTGTTATCTTGTACAGTTCTATATTTGTAAATCTGTAGCTTCTGTCACAAGATGTGAATAAGGATGGGTTTCATTTGCTCGGGGTTATTTTTAACAGTCGTCCTGACAAAGCGGTTATCTACAGCTGACAGTTTTGATATTTCTGAACGAATTTGGCGCCATGCATGACATCAATAAAAAAAAACAAAGTCTGAATCTAATGGGGCTAAATAAGTGTTTTGTAGTAACTTGGGTTGTTGGGCAAAAATGCCAGTAACAGCCTGTTGTGCGTTCAATTTTCTTATCTCCGATACTAAATTTGTTATAACTGATCTAAACTTATTTATAAATGGAACAGTGTGTGTGTGTGTGTGTGTGTGTGTGTGTGTGTGTCCGTTACCTATAGACTGCGAAACGGCTGAACCGATTTTCTTTAAATTTTACACAGTTGTACTATAAGCGTCTGCGAGTGTTCTTAGCTAGGTTTTGTGTCGAGGTACTCCCAATTAAATATCGAAAATCGATAATCGAAAAAATCGGGTTATAGAAGGAGTGGTCTGATTTTAATCAAATTTGATACACTCGTAGACAAAGACATAAGAAACGATATTCAGAAGTTTCAAGGTTGCAGTTCTTACAATAGTGCAGAAAATCAATAATATATAATATATAAAGGCAAGCTGTTTGTGTGTGTGTCTGTTTATCTGTCTGTATGTCCTTTATACAAATCCACAATTTTTATCCGATTCTCACCAAACTTCGCATGAATATTCTTTAGGCTGTGTCAGATCTCCAGGACCATGGATTAGTTGTATAGCTTTCATTACACCCGAGCAACGCCGGGCTATATTTGCTAGTCAATATATATATATCTATTTTTTTTTTTTTTAATAATATCACCCCAAGCAAGGCGATAACGCCACTGATGCGCAGGGGGCTACGTAGGGTAAAAAGAATGGAAAAGAGAAAGCCAGAAACCACATCCTAAACAGGGAACAAGGGATGGGCCTCTTCACCTGTTCAGTAGACGTGGGTGGAGTTTGAACCGGGCGATAGTTTAGTCTATCTACTCCAGTTAGTCTATCTAGTATTTTTTTTTATTTCTGCTTGTTTTATTTTGTTTTTGTTTTTTTTTTTGTTTTTTTTCTTGATTATTTGTAACCTACAAAACTTCAGTCTCAGATAAATAGAAAATAATGAAGGTAGAAAATAAACAACGCCAGTGAGGAGAAAAATAGAGATAATATGTCACTAATATTTAAAAAAGAAAATAATTCTCAACTGTTATGCATTGTCAATCCTCCCATATCAAAGTGAATGCTTAGCAATCTTATTACAGATAGCTTGTAAACCTGAAGCAACAGAAATGTGGTTCTACAGAAGGATGGTGAGAATAACCTGAACGGAGTATGTAAGCAAAGTGGAAGTCTTAAGGAAAATTGAAAAAAAAAGCGCATGTTTTCTCAGAATCAGAAAATAGATCTGAAATTTCTTGGAAATATAACGAGGAAGGTGGATTTGAAGAATTTTGCACAAACTATACATCGAAATTTCAAAGTGACAATGGGAACCACTATCCGACCAACTTGTGTGGATGGACGGTAGAACAGGAGATGCCAGGGATAGTTAAAAGACAACTATTATTGAGTGCTGTACGGGAAAGAAGGTTCTAGAGAGCCATCATCAAATAAGATCTGAGTACCACGACCGTTAATTCCCTCCTTTTCATTTGTTTTTTTTTAAATTCGTATCACCCCAGGCAAGGCAGTAAAGTCACTAAGACACAAAGGGTTACAGGGTGTGAAAGAATAACGAAAGTAAGCATTAATCATGAGCGGGAAATGGAAAGAGTGGTTGTGGTGCTGGGATGTGCGTTGTAGTGCAGTGGACATCAACTTGGAACGAGAAATCGGGGAGCCGAGTTCGAATTCCAGTTGAATTCGTTGCATTAAATTGCGCGCAAATACCCTTGGGAAAGGTATTAATCCGTCTCTTCCCTCCAGTTATGGGTTAAATAACAGGACAGTTTAGGTTCTATAGCCTTGGCGAGCAACCAGTCTACCGCAGAAAGCAATGGCATCCTACTGCGGGATAATCTTCTGCCCAATCACTCATGTCTCTTTCGAGACATGATCGCCCAAGCGTTTAAAACCTATGGCACATAACTGACTGACAGAATAGGGAGGACAGTAGATAGCGTTTGACACTGCATTTAATTTTTTAAATTCTTTTTTTTTTCTTTCAATACTCCATCACCCTTACCCATTTGGTCGCATATTCTCATTTTCCGCAAATAAAATCTTTCATTAGACATAAACAAACTAAAAGAAAAAAACCAATAAACGCGGTCGCTGTCAGTAAAAAAAACAAAAACTGAATCAATTTACTTCCGATAGTGACATCAACATTTCATTCCGACGACGAAAGAAATTCATTTAACCTTCCATTCCATTCTTCTTCTATTATTCTTTAATTCTGTCATTCTTTATAGTCCGACATTCTTTCAGCGGCACACGCGAAAGAACGTCAAAAATAAGTCACAGCCATTTTAATTATCAGCTAATTAAAAAAATAGTCATTTCCGTTTACGGTTTCTCCTTTAAACTTACAAGTGCTACAGCATAAAACCGGTTTGTTGCTGTTGTTGGTGTTGTTATTATCATTATTATTATTATTATTATTATTATTAGTAGTAGTAGTAGTAGTAATAACACCAGAGATAACTGGTAAATTATACTGAAGATGAGGTAACAACAAGTTTCCCCAATACTTCTGTACGTTTCTTAGCCTCATGGCTTTTCACTGCAATGTTGCCATCTGGATAGTTTTTTTCTTTTCCCAAATTTCCAGTTTTTCCGTTATTTTTCCTCATCTCTTCAGTAGCGAATGTTGCGTTGTGGTGCAGTGGATATCGGCTCGGAACGAGAAATCGGGGAGCGGAGTTCAAATTCCAGCATTCACTTACGCGCAAATACCCTTAGGAAAGGTATTAATCCGTCTCTTCCTTCCAGTTATGGGTTAAATAACAGAACAGATTAGGTTCTATAGCCTTGGCTGGCAACCAGTCTACCGCAGAAAGCAATGGCAACCTACTGCGGGATAATCTTCTGCCCAGTCAGTCATGTCTCTTTCGAGACATGATCGCTTAAGCGTGTTTCACGTACGGCATTTAACTGACTGAATATAATAGTTGGAATCATGATTAAGGCTTGTAGTGGGCATAAAGTGGGGGATCGGTTTTCTATTGTTATGAAGTAATAAACTGATCCCCCACTAATTACTACTTAATAATATAATACATCTCTTTCCCATTCTAGCTATGAGTCAAATAGCAGGACAGATTGGGTTCTATAGCGTTGGTCGGCAACCAGTCTACCGCAGAAAGCAATGGCAACCTACTGCGGGTTAATCTTCTGCCCAGTCAGTCATGTCTCTTTCGAGACATGATCGCTTAAGCGTGTTTCACGTACGGCATTTAACTGACTGAATATAATAGTTGGAATCATGATTAAGGCTTGTAGTAGGTATAAAGTGGGGGATCGGTTTTCTAATGTTATGAAGTAATAAACTGATCCCCCACTAATTACTACTTAATAATATAATACATCTCTTTCCCATTCTAGCTAGGAGTCAAATAGCAGGACAGATTGGGTTCTATAGCGTTGGTCGGCAACCAGTCTACCGCAGAAAGCAATGGCAACCTACTGCGGGATAATCCTCTGCCCAGTCAGTCATGTCTCTTTCGAGACATGATCGCCCAAGCGTTTTTCACGTATGGCACTTAACTGACTGACTCTTCAGTAGAGTTCGCAGTGCTACAAACAATTACTAGCAGGAGCTTCGGCTTCAAGTTACCAACAATTCGATCTCATTCATACTTATTTATATTTTTCACATCTCTTGTGCGATTCGCTCTATTTGGCATATGTTCCCTTTTGTTCCCAACTATCAGATCCGGTTTTCTAGTTTGGGCTTGACATTGCGTTTGAATCTCAAATTCTAATAGGTTTTCATGCAGTTCATCCCCCTACTAATCATACTGGCCTGTGTTTATATTGTTTTGCTTGTGCGGTAATAATGTAGTCGCTTGCACAGTTCTCAGTTGATCAACTTTCCTACCCAATCATCTCCAGTTTTGTGTTACTTCCGAGCCAATCCGCTAGATTCGTTATGTAGCTAATTATTTCATTTTTATAACCGTCATCATTTGTTTTTTGTTTGTTGTTGTTGTTGTTGTTTTTGTTTTGTCTACGTTTTATGTACATTAGGCGTTATCTAATTTTTTTTTTGTGTGTGTGTGTGTGTTATTTGGGACGTGATTTATAGTGAACAAAACAAGATCTGGATTTAAAATTCAAATGCTAAACACAGACTCAGTGATTTTGTTAGAAATGGAAAAAGACTCGAATTTACAAACTTTGCTTAGCACAAACGCAGGAGCGAATCCAAAACAAAACTCGTGAAATTTCACACCTCGAGGTGAAATGTTTTTTAGGCCAATAGAAAACAAGGAAATATCTAAAAACAAAATTCAAATAATCTTCAATTAACAGAAACAAATTATTTTACGGACCCTTTTCGCGAGTCAACGCGAAGTTTGTTCGTTGTCCAATGAAAAGTTCAGAATCATATCCGGGAGTGAATTCCAAAATGACCTTTTCGAGCCCCAAAAACGAAATAAAAGACGGAGCAAATTCAACTGTTGCCATATAGAAGACGAGCGTATTCAACACATCTCTTGACAAACGTCAAGCGACTCTTATTATTATTACCTCTCTCTTACTCTCTCACCTCCTTCCTCTTCATCGTTCACCCGTCTACCTTTTCTTATACTTGATAACCAAACGGAACTCTTTAAGACTGAGCGAAAGATTACTACTACGAACTCTTGATACCTTAACTTCTTAATACTGTTTCTCATTGAACATTTAACTTCTACCAGTTCATGTTATTCTTTTCTATTAGTAAATTTCTATTTAAACATACAAATTGTATACTTTTCTTCTTTCTCAAATCCAGCTGCTGATAACCTTCTGGTAATTCTGGATAATATCGGTAAGTTGTAGGAAGTTTGGTTACGTTTCACACAAGGCCAATGCAATAAACATTAACCATTTCCCTACTTCTACAGTTTAATCGCGAGCAAACCTGTCGTGGCGGACAGACATAATCTCGCTGCTGACCTTGAGCGGGATCTACACTCTGTGGTGAACTGGGGCAAGAAGTGGCTTGTCAACTTCAATTCCTCTAAGACCAAGCTGTTGTCTGTCAACCATTACAGGCAACCTCTTCTGCCTCCCATAAGCATGGACCAGATGATTCTCCCGGAGAGTAATACACTACGCCTCCTCGGACTTACCCTGTCCTCAGACCTCAAATGGAACCACTATATTGAATCCATAGCAAAATCTACTGCTAAGAAGATTGGGTCACTATGTCGATCCAGGATGTTTTTTCCACCTGAATCCATCCTGCATATATACAAGTCAACCATCCGTCCGTGCATGGAGTACTGCTGCCATTTATGGTCAGGTGCCCCTGCCGTTCTCCTCGGTGTTCTTGACAAGCTCCAAAGGAGAGTCTGTAATGTGATAGGTACTGATCTGGCGACTCGTCTGCAGCCACTTTCCCATCGTCGAAATGTGGCCTCCCTCTGTCTCTTCTATAAATACTTTCATGGCTTTTGCTCGGATGAGCTTAAGTCACTGATGCCTCCTCAACAGGTGTTTACCCGTGCAACCAGACTGGCAACTGGGTCCCACCCATTCACAGTCAGGTTAGCCAAACGCAGACGACAATTCTACTCCTGCAGCTTCCTCTCTCGCACTTCCCGCCTGTGGAACTCACTCCCGTATTCTTGCTTTCCTGACGGCTACGACCTCCAGAAATTTAAATGCAAAGTTAATACTCACCTACTAACCACTCTCCCCTCCCCTGTATAATCTTCACGTTCTCTCCGCCCATGTATCTGTCATTGCACCTGCTTTCTCAGCTTTCTATTGTTCCTTTCTAACTAGCTTGTACTCCTCACTCTTTTCTAATTAATCTTTCTACATTTGTGTAACCCCCTGCACATCAGTGGCGTTTCTGCCTTGCTCGGGGTGAAATGATTAAAAAAATGATTAAAAAAAAAAAATTACTTTCTTGAAGCCGGCTCTATTTGTATCTTCCCTATGTCTTTTTTAAAAATAATTTCGTGATAAATGTTCTAATGAACTTTCCTTTATGGTACATAGACTTTATGAATTTAAGCACAGTATTAGACTGGTGGCAAGATCTCCTCAGTTTACAGTTGAAATGTAACCGTAAGTTCTAAGCTAACAGTTTCTTCTATCAGCTTATGGAAATCTCTTATTACTTCCCAATCAACTTTGACCTTCAAAAGTTTAAGTGTAACGTCAATCGTTATCCTCTGTTTTCTTAATTATTACTCTTTTGTTTTTACCTCAACTTAATACTAGTTTTTCTCATATTCTCTAACATCTTATATTCTTTGATATTTCCTCTTGGTCGATATGGCGATAGACTGCATCCGGAAGCAAGGACTCTAATTGATGTTACTTTCAGGTCCACCCTGACCCGGAGTGGTAGCACCTGTTAGGGTTCCAGCTATGGGCAAATAGTTAACCCCCAACCTAGGGTGAATATGCTATGAAAGCCAAAAAATAAATAGATTTTTATAGAAAAATACCAGCAATAATTTTGACTCTTGACAAAATAACCCCTTTATAAAAATACGGCAAAGAAATTTGATGTACAAACTTATTTCTTACAAAGAAGATTTAATCTATTTATACGAAATTATCCTAAAAATTTTGTTGGCATTAAATAACATATTGAGGTTGATATGCCGTAAAATAAAAATAAACCAAACCAGAAATCTCTTACGCCCTAGTGACTTTATTGCCTTTCTTGACGTAAAATGATTGAAAAATATTTTCTTTATCGAATAGTCAATCTCTCAAGATCTCTACTTGACATGTCTTTGCATTTAACTGTTATTATTTTTTCATTTGCTTTGTTATATTTTGTGTGTTTTTCTACCGTCCCTTCACATTTTCTGTTTTCTTCGGCCTTCTCTTCACAATTTCTGTTTTTTCCTACCTTCTCTTTACATTTTGTGGGGTTTTTCTCATTTTCCATTTTTTCTACCTTCTCTTCACATTTTGTGTTTTTTTTTTTTACTTTCTCTTCACATTTTGTGGGTTTTTCTCCCTTCTGTTCACATTTTCACTTTTTTCTGCCTTTATTTAATATTTTCCGTTTTTTCTACCTTCTCTTCAAATTTTGTGGGCTTTGCTATCTTACCTTCATTTTTGCCGTTTTTTGTTCCTTCTCTTCACATTTTCCGTTTTTTCACATTTTGACATTTTCTTCACACTTTGAGGGTTTTTCTACCGTCTCTTCACATTTTCCGTTTCTTTTCTATCTTCACATTTTCTGTTTTTTCTACCTTCTCTTCTCATTTTGTGTTTTACTACCATTTCTTCACATTTTATGGGTTTTTTCTAGCTTCTCTTCACATTTTGCCATTTTTCTACCTTCTCTTCACATTTTCCGTTTTTGTCTACCTTCTCTTCACTTTTTCCGTTTTTTCTACCTTTTCTTCACATTTTGTGGGGTTTTTCTACTTTCTTTTCACATTTTCCATTTTTTCTACCTTCTCTTCACATTGTTCGTTTTTTCTACATTCTCTTCACATTTTCAGTTTTTTGTACCTTTTCTTCACATTTTGTAAGTTTTTTCTACCTTCTGTTCACATTTTTCGTATATTCTACCTTCTTTTCATATTTTGTAGGTTTTTTCTACCTTTTCTTCGAATTTTGTGTTCTTTTACCTTCACTTCACATTTTCCGCTTATTCTACTTTTTCTTCACATTTTGTGGGGTTTTTCTACATTCTGTTCACATTTTCCGTTTTATTTACCTTCTTTTCACATTTTCCTTTTTTTCTACCTTGTCTTAATATTTTGTAGGTTTTTCTACCTTCTCTTCACATTTTCTGTTTTTCTACTTTTTTTTTATTTTGTGGGGATTTCTACCTTCGTTATTTTCATATAAAACTTTGATTACGAATTCATTCGGTCAGCAAGCCTGATCCTTGCTAGTGAGGGGTAGGAGCGATTGTCTGTGATGGTTAACAGATAGCAGCTTCGTTTTGGAAGCATTAAAATTCACGAGCCATTTCTTACCTCACACCACCATATTTTAGAGGTTTTTTTGAGGCTCGCTTTATCAACCTCAGCAGATTTTTTATCGAGGCGAGAGTAAACGGTGGTGTCGCCAGCGTATATATCTACTTGGGATCTTATTATATCGAGAAGATCGTTAATGAAGATCAGGAAAAGCGTAGGACCCACGTTCGTATGATAGGATCGGGAGGCATTTCAGCTCAATACTACCTTCATTGTGCGATTTGAAAGGAATGACTGGATGAGGTCAAACAATTATCCAGTTATACCATAGCCCCGCAGCTTGCGTAGAAGGACAGTATGCCAGACTGTCAAACGCTTTAGAGATATCCAGGGCAACAGCTCAAGCTTTGCCGTTCATGTCGAGAGCCTGTTATATATACTCAGTGATGGTCGTTAGCATATCAGCAGTAGACCTGGTGAAGCGGAACCCATACTGTTTGTCAGAGAAGAGACTGTGGGTGGTGAGATGTTGAACCACCTCGGCGCTGATATTGGCTTCGAACACTTTGCCAAAACTCAGTAGGAGGCTGATAGGGCGATAATTAGAGAGGTCTGAGGGTTCTCCAGTATTCTTAAATATGGGAATCAAAGAGGAGGACTCCAAGCAAGTAGGAAAGCAAGAAGCAGAGAGGCAGTAGTTATAGAGTTTGGAGAGGACAGAGGAGAGTTCAGGGGCACATTTAACCCTAAACTTGAAAAGGTTAAGACTGTAGTGATCGGTAAAGAATCCTCTTGGGAAGCTACTCGAGTGGAATTTACAACTCACCAGTGGAATACAAGGGAAATTAAGGTAGTTTGCGAAAATGTGTGAGGCATAACGGATCTTAGCTGGAAAGATCGGAAATAGTCGAACGAAGGAATGTAGTCCGTCTGAATGCTTTCCATGAAAATAGCAAAAGCGCAGTGAGAGGCTCGCAACGTTTCCTCTGTGAGATAAAGGATTGTAGGGAGGGAAATAATTTGTTAGTGACAAGGAAGCGGAGATGCTTTTGAATTCTATTAAGTTTGTAAAGAGAAGACTTTGCAGCGCCTGCCTATATGTGGCAACGATAGTCCTTTTTTTTTTTTTTTGCTTTATCTGGCTCTTGTAAATAACAGGAAGCGTCAGGTACTTACTAGAGCGGTACAAGGGCCGACTATTTTGTTTTTCTTAAAATCTTTAGCCATGCATCCATTCGGTCTGAGCTGCGTTTAACCCTCTAGGGCCATTCGTATCATATTAGTGGGGGATCTGTTTATTACTTCATAACAATATAGAACTGATCCCCCACTTTATGACAAGTAGAAGCCTTAATCATATTATATTATTTAACCCTCTAGGGCCATTCGTATCATATTTGATACAGTATGAAAACAAGCCTTGAAAGAAATATTTTCCTGAAAAATTTTTTAAGAGAAATATTTTATAAATTTCAAATGAAAGCAGTACTGACTGCTCAGTCAATGAATACCAAATGTTTCCTTATAGGGAAATACCAAATGTTTCCTTATAGGGAAATACTGTATCAAATATGATACGAATGGCCCTAGAGGGTTAACTACCAATAGGCACTCAAAGCGTTGGGCATCTCTGATGGAACACCCGTTCATCGTGATTATTGTAAGTTCTGGGTCCGATCAGCGATGTTGGAATAGCACCAGTTCGGTTTTCGAGGAACTGAATGTAACCAGCTAGTCCCCACCAATGAACTGTTACGGTTAGATCAAAGAACAGATTAGCTGTCAATCACTCGGTTTTTGGGGGTGATCTACATACCATTATATCATGAGCATAGATATTTATAAATGATATACTCTTAGGCAAATCATTTATATAAAATGAAAAGGGGGTTTGTCCGAGAAGCGACACCTAGGAACACCTGTGTTGATTGCTAAGGCATTGCCAGGGATTGGCCGTTAAGAACCCGTTAAAAAGGACTTTATGATTGAGTTTGAGTTTGAGTTTGAGTCTGAGTTTGTGTTTGAGTTTCGTTTAACAGCATATCAACCGCTGTGGCCTATTTAATGCCAAAAAGGTGGTTCTCGGACAAACCCACTTTTTTTTGTTGTTCGGTTATAGCGAGAAGGTTGATTTAGTCAGATTTTAATGACAATTTTGTTTTTATTTTTTTTTATTTTAGAAAACTGAAAATGTCTTCTAGTTTTGTATTCACAAATGTCTTGCTGAGAATATTTTTTTCCTTCAAAAATGTGTTACGGTAATAATTTTTTCTTGTTGTTTATTAATATTAATATTTTACTTTCAAAAATGTATATTTTTCTATAAAAGTCTATCTTTATGTATATATTTCTATAAAAGTGTATTTTTATACTTTCATAGTGTTTTGACCCCAATTATTTTTTGTGGGGTAACTATTTGCCTATAGCTAGGAATCTAACAGGTGCTACCACTCTGGGTCAGGGTGAACCTGAGAATAGCAGCAATTAAGAGGTGGTTCCACCCTCGTCACAACCTCCTAATCAGAGGCCTTACTACCGGGAAACTGAGTTTACATAGACTAATAATTTCTAGTTCGATTCTGATGTAAGACGAAAAAGTGTTTTATATTCTAATAAGTGCGATAGGTTATAATATCATTACTGCTTATTACTAAATAACTTGAGGTTTTGCTCAAAACTAATTACAAATAGTGTTTATTGTTGATAATGCTGTTGTTCTTGCTGTTGATATTTCTACCGTTGCTGCAAGTTTGCTTTTCTTTTCATTTGGTTTTTTTTTTGCTCGTTCATCAATACGAAACCCTACTAAAATCTTTCTAAAAATTTTTATTATCGGTATAAATGATGTTTGAAACTGTGTCACAATAATTTATTGTTTTTTGTATATTTTATTTTTAGGTGGGGGTATTCTGTAGTATTAAGAAAAACAAAGACAGAGTTATAGTGAAAAGAAAGAAATAAAATATTATAGTAAAAAAGAAAGAAAGAAATATAACGGAAAAATTATAAGGAAAGAGAAAAAAAAGTATTATAGGGAAAAAGAAGGAATTAAAAGAAAGAAAAAAGAAATAAAGAAAAATAAAGAAAGAAAGTATTATAGTAAAAAGAAAGAAAATATTATAGTGAAAAAGTAAGAAGAGAAAGGGTTGTAGTGAAAAAGAAATAATTATAGTGAATAAAAAAGACTTTTAATGAAGAAAGAATTATAGTTTAAAAACCAAAAATTTAAAGAAAGAATTATATTGAAATTGAAAACATTACACTTAAAAGATAAAACTATAAGAAAGAAAGAAAGAAAGAAAGAAAGAAAGAAAGAAAGAAAGAAAGAAAGAAAAAGTTTACGAATGACGCAGTGGATAAGAGATTAAATTCAAAAGAAAGAAAGAAAGAAAGAAAGAAAGAAAGAAAGAAAGAAAGAAAGAAAGAAAGAAAGAAAGAAAAAGTATAAGAATGACGCAGTGGTTAAGAGTTTAAATTCGAAAGAAAGAAAGAAAGAAAGAAAGAAAGAAAGAAAGAAAGAAAGAAAGAAAGAAAGTAAATAAGAATGACGCAGTGGTTAAGAGATTAAATTCAAAAGAAAGAAAGAAAGAAAGAAAGAAAGAAAGAAAGAAAGAAAGAAAGAAAGAGTATAAGAATGACGCAGTGGTTAAGAGATTAAATTCAAAGAAAGAAAGAAAGAAAGAAAGAAAGAAAGAAAGAAAGAAAGAAAGAAAGAGTATAAGAATGACGCAGTGGTTAAGAGATTAAATTCAATAGAAAGAAAGAAAGAAAGAAAGAAAGAAAGAAAGAAAGAAAGAAAGAAAGAGTATAAGAATGACGCAGTGGTTAAGAGATTAAATTCAAAAGAAAGAAAGAAAGAAAGAAAGACAGAAAGAAAGAAAGAAAAAGTATAAGAATGACGCAGTGGTTAAGAGTTTAAATTCGAAAGAAAGAAAGAAAGAAAGAAAGAAAGAAAGAAAGAAAGAAAGAAAGAAAGAAAGAAAAAGTATAAGAATGACGCAGTGGTTAAGAGTTTAAATTCGAAAGAAAGAAAGAAAGAAAGAAAGAAAGAAAGAAAGAAAGAAAGAAAGAAAGAGTATAAGAATGACGCAGTGGTTAAGAGATTAAATTCAAAAGAAAGAAAGAAAGAAAGAAAGAAAGAAAGAAAGAAAGAAAGAAAGAAAGAAAGAAAAAGTATAAGAATGACGCAGTGGTTAAGAGTTTAAATTCGAAAGAAAGAAAGAAAGAAAGAAAGAAAGAAAGAAAGAAAGAAAGAAAGCATTATATTGAAAAAGAAAGAATTATAAAGAAGGGTGAATAAAGAAAAAAGAAAGAATCATATCGGGAAAGAAAGAATTATAAGGGAAAAGAAACAAATGATGTCCAAATTTAACTAAGGATGTTGACGGAATGAATGAATGAATGAAATGAGCTCTTTCCGCTTTCATTCGTCAAAGCAGGCTAGTAGGTTACATTGAAAAAACAACGATTTATTTTTTTCAATAAATGTTTTCCCATTATTATTTTTTTTTCATTTTATTTTATTTTATTTTATTTATTAATTAATTTATTTTTTGGATAAACTAAAATTTGATAAAAAATTATACGGAAGCAAAAAATTAGAAATTCTTAAATAAAAAGTTGAAAATCAACAGTATATCATTGAATTCGTTCGTTTAAACATTTTTCTTTTCACCCTTTTTTTTTTTTTTTTTTTTTTCCTTAAAAACATTTTTCAAGATTGTTTGTTTACAAAGAAATGGAATCCTTCACAACAAATTCCGAGTAGAAAGCGTTAATTAAAAAACAGGACAAAAATAAGAATGGGAGAAAAATCTTCGATTAGTCAGCAAAAGTATATGCTGGTCTGATACTGAAAAAATGTGTACTTTATTTTTGGCGGCAAAACCTTACTAGTAAATGACTTTATAGAACTTTAAGGAAATTGAAATCCTTTGTGATCAGCGAGAGCCGAACTTTTTTTTTCAGTTTCTTTTTTTCTTTTTGAAAAATAAGCTAAAGAAAAAGTCCCAAAGATTTCGCAAGATATTAATCACTGGGAGCAATTTATATTTTTTACACTGCTTATTTTTTTCGCCATCTTTATTTTTTCACTTTCGCTCTCATTTTTTTGGAGCTGATACAGAAATCTGGACAAAAAAAAAAACCCTTTTCGTTTTCCAGTTCAGTATTTTGCATTATGTTTCTTTCTTGCATTTTTGTTTCCTCATCCTTTTCCTCCTTCTTCTCCTCCTCCTCCTCCTCCTTTTTCTCGTGCCCCCACTTCGTTCTCTCTCTTCTTTTTGTCTGCCTGTCAGATTCTCTCATTTTACCTATTTTTCTATGCTCTCTTTCTCACCAGACATCACTGTTTCCTTTTCTTTCTATCAGCTCTGCATCTCTCTCTCTCTCTCTCTCTCTCTCTCTCTATCTCTCTCTTCAAGTATACTTGAATTTACAACGTAAATTTAAATTTACGTACTTTCTCTCTCCTCTCTCTCTCTCTCTCTATTTCTCTCTCTCTCCCTCTCTCTCACTCTCGGATAACTTGTTTCTCAAGCTTCTTCTTCTTTTATGTGCCTTGTCCCTTCAGGACGTGGGCGATCATGGCTTTCCACATCTCCCTATCCCTGGTGGCTCTTAGCACGCCTTCTCTTGCTACACCACCCAAACCCCGCTCTGCCTTCCACTAGCTCAAGCCCATAAACCTAGAATATAACTGTATAGAAACTAGCATGACCACAAAACGAGGGATCAGTTTATATATTGATTATAATATAGAATTTATCCCCCATTTTATACCCACATTATAATTTCCCATAAACAGTTGGCATATATATTCTTCTTCTATATGTCCTGTCCTTTCAGGACGTAGGCGATCATAGCTTTCCACGTCTCCCTATTCCTGGTGGCTCTTAACACGCTCTCTCTGTTACACCATCCAAACCCCCGCTCTGCCTTCCAGTAGTTCAAGCCCATAAATCTAGAATATAACGGTATAGAAAATAGCATGGCCCAAAAATGAGAGATCAGTTTATATATTGATTATAATATCGAATGGATCCCCCATTTCATACCCACATTATAATTTCTCATAAGCAATTAGCATATATATTCTTCTTCTATATGTCCTGTCCTTTCAGGACGTAGGCAATCATGGCTTTCCACGTCTCCCTATCCGTGGTGGCTCGGAGCACGCCTTCTCCTGTTACACCATGCAATCCTCGTTCCGTCATCCACATGATTAGGTCATTCGAATATGTTATCCGTTGCTTTCCTCAGTCTCTTTTTCTCTTTATCTGGCCTGTTAGTATCAGATTCTCCAAGCCCTACTTCCTCATTGCATATCCCAGGAACTTCAGCTGTCTCTTTCTAATGCTCAGTATTAATTTCCTTTTTGTTTCCATCATTTCCAAGACCTCATCATTGCTCACATGGTCGATCCATGATATTCGCAGCATCCTTCTGTGGAATCACATTCTTCTTCTTCTTCTTCTTCTTCTTGTATGTGCCTTGTCCCTTCAGGACGTAGGCGATCATGGCTTTCCACTTTTCCCTATTCCTGGTGGCCCTGAGCACGCCTTCTCCTGTTACACAGTGCAATCCTCGTTCCATCATCCACCTGATTAGGTCCTTCAAATATGTTATCCGTTGCTTTCCCCTGTCTCTGGCTTGTCAGTATCATGTTCTCCAAGCCTTCTTTCCTCATTTCATGTCCCAGGAACTTCAGTTTTCTAGATTTAAATAAATGTGTATTTACTAAATTTACGTTCTTTCTTTCTTTCTTTCTTTCTTTTTCTTTCTTTCTTTCTTTCTTTCTCTCTCTCTCTCTCTCTCTCTCTCTCTCTCTCTCTGTCACTCCAGTCACGTTTAAGTTTAAAGAGTAAATTTGCTAAATTTAAGTTCTTTCTTTCTACTTCCTTTTTCTTTCTCCCTCGCTCTCTCTCCCTCCATTCTCTCTTCCTCTCTCTCTCTCTCTCTTACTCTCTCTCTCCGTCTCTCTTACTCGGATCATGCTTAAATTTCAAGGGTAAATTTGTTAAATTCACATTCTTTCTTTCTTCTACCGCTTTCTTTCTCTTTCTCTCTACCTCTCTCTCTCACTCGAGTCACGCTCAAGTTTAAAGAGTAAATTTGCTAAATTTAAGTTCTTGCTTTCTACTTCTTTTTCTTTCTCTCCGCCTCTCTCTTCCCCCCCTCTTGTCTCTCTCTTCTCTCTCTCTCTCTTTCTCTTTCTCTCTCACTTTTTCTCACTCTCTGTTTCTCGGATCACGCTTAAATTTCAAAGGTAAATTTGCTAAATTTACATTCTTTCTTTCTTTTTTCTACCTCTTTCTTTCTCTTTCTCTCTCTCCCTCTCTCCCTCTCTCTATCTCTCTCGCTCTCTCTCTCTCTCTCCTCCTCTCTCTCTCCATCTCTCTCTTTCTCTCTCACTTTTTCTCACTCTCTGTCACTCGGATCACGCTTAAATTTCAAAGTTAAATTTGTTAAATTTACATTCTTTCTTTCTTTTTTCCTCCTTTCTTTCTTTCTCTCTCTCCCTCTCTCTCTCCCTTCCCTCTCTCTTTCTCCCTCTCTCCCCCTCTCTCTCCCCCTCTCGCCCTCCCCTCTCTTTCTCTCTCACTTTTTCTCACTCTCTGTCACTCGGATCACGCTTAAATTTCAAAGGTAAATTTGCTAAATTTACATTCTTTCTTTTTTTTCCACCTCTTTCTTTTTCTTTCTCTCTCTCCCTCTCTCCCTCTCTCTCTATCTCTCTCTCCATCTCTCTTCTTATCTCTCCCCTCTCTCTCCCTCTATCTCTCTCTCTCTCCCTCCCCCCCCCCTCCCCCCCCCCTCTCTCCCTCCCTCCCTCTCTCCCTCTCTCTCCCCCTCTCTCTCTCTCTCTCCATCTCTCTCTCTCCCCTCTCTCCCTCTCTCCCACTCTCTCTACCCGTCTCTCTCTCCCTCTCTCCCTCCTCTCTCTTTCTCTCTCACTTTTTCTCACTCTCTGTCACTCGGATCACGCTTAAATTTCAAAGGTAAATTTGCTAAATTTACATTCTTTCTTTTTTTTTCCACCTCTTTCTTTTTCTTTCTCTCTCTCCCTCTCTCCCTCTCTCTCCATCTCTCTTCTTATCTCTCTCTCTCTCTCTCTCTCTCTCTCTCCCTCTCTCTCTTTCTCCCTCTCTCCCCTCTCTCTCTCCCTCTCTCTCCCCCTCTCTCTCTCCCTCTCTCTCTCTTTCTGTTCACGCTTTAATTTAATGGCTAAATTTGCCGACTTTATTATGTTCTTTTTCTCTTACTCTGTCTCACTCTTTCTCAAAGAATGTTCCGTTTTACAATCTTTAATTTATCCTGGTCTTTTTTTCTCTCCATTCTTTCTTTCTCTCCATTCTTTCTTTCTTTCTTTCTGTCTTTCTTTCTTTCTTTCTTTCTGTCTTTCTTTCTTTGTCTGTCTCTATCTTCTCTCACTCTCTCACTCTCTCTTTCTCTCTAGCTCTGCCTCTCTCCCTCTCAGAATATTTCTTTCACACGCTTAAGTTTACAGTTAAAATTTGCTAAATTTATCATAATTGTTTCTTTTATTCTTTTTCTTTCATAAATTTTTCTTTCTCTTTCCCGACTTGGGAATATTTTTCTTTCATTGACTATGTCCGCTTCTTCAGTTCGACTTTTTCCTACCATCTCTATTCCACCGACATTTTTCTCACCAACCTCCTTTCTTTTACGTCTTCCTCTCTTTCTATCTCTCTATCTCTCTCTCTCTCTCACACACACACACACACACACACACACACAATTATTTTTATTATTTTCTCAACTCTCTCTTTCACTGACTCATTTAATCTTTCTCTTTTTGTAATATAACAATCTGGGCCCACCCGAGGAAGTGAGGAAGCGGGGGCGTTTTCCGGCCGTTGAAAGGAACGGATGGTTGTTTGACCTTATTTCCGGCAGTAGCGGAAATGGCTACAAGAGGCAGACAGAACAGGTGTCTCTGAGAATTACGTAGGCGTCGCGTGGGCGTCGCGTGATCAAGGCAAAGCCGGAAGAAACAAGTCCCGGTTTTGGAAGATATATAAAGACTGCGAAAACACGGATTCGCAGTCTAGTCAGAGAGACGAGTCTGAGCAGAACCACAGAACACGAAGGAAGGCAGTTCACAGCTGCCCCCAATAGCATGCTGCTATTGTGGGGTACGCAATCCGTCAACCCTTGGAAGCGCGCTCTCACTCTCTGTTCACTAGGCTACACGGTCCATCGTTCATTTAATAAAAATATAACTCATATTTTTATATATATGCGTGTTTGTTATTTGTCGCTATATAACATTTTTACCTTCATCTCTCTCTTACTTTTCCTTCTCTCTCTATCTGTCTCTGTCTCTCTCTCTCTCTCTCTTTCTCTGTCACTCTCTTTTATTCACCCTCTTAACTCACTCTCATTTACTTTTTGCCCTTTTCTTTGTCTGTTATCTCTTCAGAGATCTTTACTAAGTGCCCGGATAAGGATGAATGGGTAGAGTAACGGTTACCAGCGCGGAGAAGGGAACCGATAAGTCGAGTTACGTTCAGTTTCACTTGCGTACAAATCTCTTCACTCCGCCCTCAGATATATGTCAAACATCAAGGTTAGACGATGTTTTTGAGCCTTGGTTGGCATCCAGTCTAGAGTAGCGCGAAGAACGTAACAGAAAAGCACTGGCATATCTTTCCCAATATACCCGGCAATTCATAGATAAGAAAGAAAAGTGAAGTTGTGAAGAACCATAATCGTCTCCTTCCCGAAGAGCCATGTCATTAAAAAAAAATTATTCTTCAATAGAGTTATTGGACTGAGAGAACTATATTTCGCCAAGTTGAAAAGTCTTTTCTGCGTTGAAGATTAACATTCGAAATCCTATCAACAATGAGAAATACACGACTACCTTGACGATCAAACATGTCGCGTTCATCGAATTATACAAGTAGACGCTATGTTTATTTACTAAACGGCATTGTTATTTATTTTCGTCTGCCGACCTGAATATTAAAAAACTACTCGCTCTAATAAAATTATTTGATATCGATACCAGGAAATCAAAATTTGACTTACATCCATTCATTTTTCTTTCAGTCTACGGTTTCGCTTTAACTGGAAACAACTATTGCTTTTTAGTCTTATCGTGCCAACGTCCAAAGAGTCTGAGCTCCAGGACCATGGATTAGTTTTAAAGCTTTCATTACACCCAAACAACGCCGGGCTATACTGCTAGTACAAATTAAATGAAACAACTGCTTTAATTTCCTTTCTTTCAACATAGTGCCAGCTTTAGACCCACTGGAGTGACAGGGTGTTATCGATTTTTACTTTTTCCTCAGATTAGGTCATTTGCAATGATGTGCTGTAATATGAAACTATTTTCTAAGTGTATGATGAAATTTGTTTGGCTTTGAAAAATATTGCGTTGTCCGTGATTGCTTCAGATTTTTTTCACGCTCGGGCACTATTGGCTCGACTGTCGATTAGTTGTCCTACGGCCATTTTCTGCAATGGACGTTACTCCAAGAAAGCGTACGAAAATTGTAACGCTGCACGGACACACTGGCAAGACTTAGATAGAGATCGCGGGTATTGTTGGTGTTAGCCTTTCAACTGTCAGTCGTGCCATTAAAGCGAAGAAAGAAATTGGCTCAATCAGTCAAAATGTAAAGAAAAATGCGGTCGGAAGAGAAAAACAACGCCAAGAGACGACGTATACGTGATCAGGGAAAGTGTGAAAGATTCTAGAAAGACATTATTCGTTTTGTTTCTATTAATTTGCACAAGCATGTATTGCACATATTTTGTCTTATGCAAAAAAAAAAACGGTCAAAGGTATTGCTTATTCTTTAATTAAAAACTCCTTTCCATATTCTTGCTTTACTGACGACTACAACCTCCAGGAATTTAAATGCAATGTCAATTCTCATCTCTTATCCACTTGACTCAAGTTCTTTCTACATCACCGTGAATATCTTGTTCTTTTCCTTCTCTTTACCTTCACAACAGTCTTCACGCCTGTGTTCCCATCTTTCTCTTGTCCTTTCTCTGAAACCCCCTGTAACTGGTTCGTCTTTCTCTTCACTCTCTACCTATCTAAATCTTTACTCACCTCAGTTGCAGTACCGCCTTACTTGGGGTGAAACAGTTAACAAAAAATTTAAAAAAGACAACAAAAAAAGCAGATTTAACAGCAGAAGCACGCATTAATACAAACGGCTTGGAATTCCAAATCCGTTCCAGGACCATGGATTAGTTTTAAAGCTTTCATTACACCCGAGCAACGACACGCTATATTGCTAGTATTAGAATAATTTTATTTTAGGGAATTGTTGTCTTGCCACCCCCTCATGTCATTTCATGTAAAAGTTTTATGTATATTCTTGTATTTATTGTATATTGTGAAATTTTTAATGTAGGCTTGGGTTGTTTTTAGGTCCCCGGAATGCTTTGCGGTATTTTGGTACGTGGCAGTTTGAGTGTTGATGGACAAGTTCTTGTAGTGATTGAGAAAAATTGTAACGTATGTTTGGGTCGTGAATCAGATTAGCTAGGTATAAGAGAGATTACTTGAAGACCATCCCGAGTTTTGTTCCCCCTCCATTTTCGGCTTTGTGCCATAAGTAATGTATAAATTACTGAATAAACATCCTTTTGGGGTTCAGTTTCACAGGGGTGTGACTTGCGAGAAGAAGCTGTTCGAGTGGACTTGGCATCTCATTGAGGGAATATGGAGGGAATGAGAGTGGTTTGCGCGTCCGAGCCGTGAAGGTTAGAACTGGCAAAACCAAGCACTTTCCATGAAAATAGCAACAGAGGAGTGAAAGGCTTGCCACATCATATCTGTGGGAGAGGGGCTGGAAAATAATTTGTCACCCACAAGGATGGGAAGATGCTTTTTTTGTCTCTATTGAGGCTGGAAAGTGAAGTTAGGGTTGCTCCTGTTTAAATATAAGAACAATACCCCATTTGTGGCCTGATTTGTCTCTTGTAAAGGCAGAGGATAACACGAAGAGGTAGATACTGAAGCAGTACAGGGAACAGGCCATCTGTGATTATATTATTTTTTGGTGTTGGTGGAGTTGGGGTCTATAAACCATGAAGTGTCTAGAAGCCTAGTGAAATAGCATGTTTAGTAATTGTTTCTTTTCCTACTCATAACGTTTTTTTAAATACCGGTTCCGCCCGAATTTATGTCAGTCAGTTACGTGCCATATGTGGTACACGCTTTAGGCGATCACGTCTCGAAAGAGACATAACTGACTGGGCAGAAGATTATCCCGCAGTAAGTTGCCATGGCTGTAGAACCAAATCTGTTCTATTATTTAACCCATAACTAGAGGGAAGAGACTGATTAATACCGAAATCCTGTCAACAATCAGAAATACACGACTACCTTCATCGAAGATGATGGATCGTATGTACGAACTCCTCTTGATATCAGGGGTGAGTTTAAGGTCTAAGAGCCTCTCCATTTTACAAGTGAGCTAAGGATGGTTGCCCATTAAGAGCTCATGAATCTGCGCAACAGATAGTATTGATAATGGAGACTGTTCACCAATGATGAGGTGGGGAAAAAATTGGATCCATCAGTCAAAATGTAAAGAAAAATGCGGTCGGAAGAGAAAAACAACGCCAAGAGACGACGTATACGTGATCAGGGAAAGTGTGAAAGATCCTAGAAAGACATTAGTATCCGAGTAACAGAGAGTGAGAAAAAGTGAGAGAGAGAGAGAGAAAGAGAGAGAGAGGCAGAGAAAGAGACAAGAGGGGGAAGGGAGAGGCGGAGAGAAAGAAAAAGAAGTAGAAAGAAAGAACTTAAATTTAGCAAATTTACTCTACAGCCATGGCAACTTACTGCGAGATAATCTTCTGCCCAGTCAGTCATGTCTCTTTCGAGACGTGATCGCCTTAAGCGTGTCCCACGTATGGCACGTAACTGACTGACGTAAATTCGGATGGAACCGGTATTTAAAAAAACGTTATGAGTAGGAAATGAAACAACCCAAGTGTACATAAAAATTTCACAATATAAAATAAATACAAAAATATACATAAAACTTTTACATGAAATGACATGAGGTGGGGGGCAAGACAACAATTCCCCAAAATAAAATTATTCTAATACTAGCAATATAGCGTGGCGTTGCTCGGGTGTAATGAAAGCTTTAAAACTAATCCATGGTCCTGGAACCGATTTGGAATTCCAAACCGTTTTGGAATTCCAAATGCGTTATTTCATCGTTTCAAGAGCATATAAATATTCTTCTAAAACAACATGGCGTCAAGCAAGACAGTATCATGCGTTTAGAAGTTACTAGCAGTATAGCCCGTCGTTGCTCGGATGTAATGAAAGCTTTAAAACTAAACCATGGTCCGGGTGCTCAGACGCTTTGGACGTTGGCACGAAAGACTAAAAAGCAATAGTTGCTTCCAGTTAAAGCGAAACCGTAGGCTGAAAGAAAAATGAATGGATGTAAGTCAAATTTTGATTTCCTGGTATCGATATCAAATAAGTTTTTTTCGTCGTAAACTGAATTTTGAAGGCTAAATAAGTCCTCTGAGTAAATGGTATCATGGCTGAGACTAAGAACTACTATTATACCTACTTAGAGCCAAACCCGAAGCAAAAACTAAAATAAAAGAGCTGAAAAAACACATACAGGCAGATAAACAGATACACACACAAACATCTTGCCTTATATATATATATATATATATATATATATATATATATATATATATGTATTATCGATTTTCTGCACTATTGTAAGAACTGCAACCTTGAAACTTCTGAATATCGTTTCTTATGTCTTTGTCTATGAATGTATCAAATTTGAAATCGGACTACTCTTTCTATAACGCGATTTTTTCGATTATCGATTTTCGATATTTATCGGGGGTACCTTGACACAAAACCTAGCTAAGAACACTGGCAGACGCTTATAGTACAACTGTGTAAATTTTCAAGAAAATCGGTTCAACCGTTTCGGAGTCTATAGGAAACGGGCACACACACACAGAGACAAAGTTCCATTTATAAATAAGTTTAGATTTTTTTTTTTTTTTTGAGGTAATAATGGTTTAGTGATACAAGTTTTACAAATTAACCTATATCTTGGAGAAGAATGGTGGATTTATACATTGTCGGTGATCTTTCTTTTTTTTTTAATCGTTTCACCCCGAGCAAGGCATTCCACTGCCACTATTGCGCAGGGGGTTACATAGGGGGGAAAGTGATGAGAAAGGATGCTTAGATATAAGAAATGTCAGAAGGAGAGTGATAGACGGGTAAGGATACTGAGAATGAGGGTTGGGTAGATGGTGAGAGTGTTTGAGAGAATAGATGCACGTTAGTGTGATAGGAGGTGTATATTGACCTTAGATTTAAACTCCTGGAGATTGTAGCTGTCGGGGAAGCAGTCATGTGGAAGGGAACTCCACAGGCGGGAAGCGCGAAAAAAGAAGCTTATCTGCTTCACTGTAAAAGGGTGGGACCTAGTTGCTAATCTAGTATCTCGTGTAAATTCGTACCTAGGCGGCACCAATGATCTAAGTTCATCGGAGCAGAAACCGTGAAAGTATTTATAGAAGAGGTACAGGGAAGCCACGTCGCGCCGGTTAGAGAGTGGTTGCAGCCGGTCTGCCAAGTCAGTATCGATCACGTTACAGATTCTCCGTTGTATTTTGTCAAGAAGCCCGCGGAGAGTAGCAGGGCCACCCGACCAGATGTGTCAGCAGTATTCAATACACGGGCGGATGGTAGATTTATATATGTGCAGGATAGATTCAGACTAGAAAAACTTCCGGGCCCTGCACAGAGAACCGACTTTCATAGCAGCGGATTTAGCAATGGATTCGATGCAGTCATTCCATTTGAGGTCCGCCGAGAGTGTAAGGTCAACGAGGTGTAGTGTTTTACTCTCAGGGAGGTAAGCCTGTTCTATGCTAATGGGAGGTAGATGCGATTGTCTATGATGGTTAATTGATAGCAGCTTCGTTTTGGAAGCATTGAAATTTACGAGCCATTTCCTACCCCAGTCCACTACGGATTGAAGGTCCTTTTCAAGCTCGGCAGCGACGTTCGCTTTGTCGCCCACACCGGGTTTTTGATCGAGGCGAGAGTAAATTGTATATATGTGAACCAATATTACAACGTGATACTGCCGTTCATATATTTATGCAGGTTTCATTTAAAATAGCAAATATCCTACTCACTACTGAAACTTCATGATCAAAATCTATCTTCGTGAGTTTGCGTTCGTATTCTCTAACGGAGTGATTCACAGGTTTAACAACAATTGTGTAGATATTTTTTTTTGCTTGTGAATTTTTTTTATATAAAGAAATAATAGAATTGTGAAGAAAGAGAATCTTTAATCCTATTTTAAATGTGCAGTCTTTTCCTTCGTTAGTTTACACGACCATTTCGCCCTCCCAATATCTAATAAATAATGGACGATTGCGTTTTGATTGCGTGAAAATAGAGGAAAACACTACTCGGTTTCAGTAAAAAAAAAAGAAAGAAAAAAAGAAAGAAAAAAGAAAGAAAGAAAGAAAAACGGGAAAATGTACTACAGAGTTTTATCCTAAATATTTTTAGTTCCTTAAAAGCAAGCAATCTACTTTGTGAGTTTTAGTGAACAGATGTCAGAAAAATAACAAAGACAGGTGGTAAATGGTCAAACGACGGGAAGGTGTGGAGAGCCATGGTCACTGAAATGATAGAAAACATAAAAGATCTCCGTTTATTTCATACCCCTCTCTCTCTCTCTCTCTATCTCTCTCTCTCTCTCTCTCTCTCTCTCTGAATCAATCTTTTTGCTGTTCTAATTCTTTTCACTTTTTTTTGTTCACTTTCAAACCAAATTTGTATTTTAAACGACGAATTACTCTTCTTTACTTGATGTTTCGCTGTTAATGTGCTTCTTCTTTTTTTATTTTTCTCCAAATGATTATCACATCGAAATAAATAAATAAATTCTTTAAGAATTACTGCAGATAAATTAAACATTCCTGTTTATTCAATCGTCTTCTATTTATTTATTTTTTTTTTCTTATCTTTTCGTCTCATACGATTTTCACATGGAGATGCTTTGAAAGGATTATTTTATTCCCGGTTCAACGCCACTCTATTCAACTTCAAGTTGCTAATTATTTTTACCTGGCCGTTCGTTTACTTGTTTCCTGTACCGCAGTCTTCTTACTACAATCCTTTTTTAAGAGCAAAAAAAAACAAAAAAAAAAAAACAACTTTGTTCTGCAATTTTTTCATAAACGCTCTTTTACTCGACTGAATAAAAATTTGTCATTTGTTTACTTTTTCAACGCACAAAAATATAAACATTTTAGTTGATTTTTTTTCTAGTATTTTACTTGATTATTTTAAATTCCTACATTGATTTTTTAAATCATCATTATCTTCTAGGGAACATGCCCAAATTTATTATCATTATTAATATTATTATTATTATTCCCTTAGATTTCTGCTCTATACATATATCCTTCCGGGTTCCAACCAGAGACCTTTGGTCAGAATTGGCTTCATGACATTATCCACTGATAATTTTTTTTAAATTAAAAACAAAGCAAAACCTAAGGTTATGCTCATTTTATACAGATAACGTGGCTTATGGCCTATCACGTTTAATACACCGGTTCTCGCTCGATCACCGAAGTTAAGTCAACGTTGAGCCTAGTCAGTATTTAGATGGGTGACCGCTTGCGAATACCGAGTGCTATAAGAGTTTAGTGACGGATGTGCGTTGTGGTGCAATGGATATCAGCTCGGAAAGAGAAATCGATGAGCCGAGTTCGAATTCCAGTTGAATACCTTGCATTCCACTTAAGCAGTGGTATCCTTGGGAAAGGTATTAATCCGGTCCCTTCCCTCTAGTTATGGGTTAAATAACAAGGATAGGATCTGGGGACCCTGCCCTGAAAAATGAATCTTCATACTCGAAAAGAAAAAAGTATTACTAGACACAAAAACATATAAAAAAAAACAACAATAAATTGCTGAAAGAAAAAGGTATTGCCAGCAATAAAAATTTAGTTGACAATAAATGACCCGCGAGTTTGATTTGCCATAAAAACAAAACGACCAACAAACATAGATAAAGTTGTTCGTAATGTATGAACTGTACCTGCGAATACAATTTGTCTTTTGTATTCCTTCAAGACATGAGTTCATCATCAATTATCCATCACACCCAGATGGTGCATAGGGCAACAACTTTTTGTTGCTGTAACAAACTGTTTTTTTTACAGAGCCCTACACCCAACCCCCTGAACCCCCAAACCTGGAGAACCGGTGGACCATTCTTGGTCCTTACGTTTACAGCACCTGGTATTCCCAAATGGTCACCTATTTAAGTACTGGCCACGCTCGATGTTGCTTAATTTCGGTGATCGCACGGGAACCGGTGTATTCAACACGATATAGCCGTAGACAAGACACGAGTTACTAGGAATCAATTCAATAAGAGCAGTATGTCAACAAAGTAGTGCTAGGACATAATATATGAAGCTTAAAGCTCACCAAGTCACCTAATTTAATAAGGGTATGCCAGGTACATTAACAATGTTTTAGATATGGTGACCATTTTGATAAAAAGCAGCACATATTCTTGAAAGTAGGACTAACTTAGAATTAAGTTCATGTCGGGTAACCCAGTTCGTTTTGAATGTTTTAAGTTCCTATTGGATTGGGAAAAAAATTTCCGCATAACGTTTAATAAAATTATATATAACGTTGCGCAGGAATTTTGCTTCCAGATCGAAGTGTTACGTCCGAATCGCCTTAGCTGCGCCAACATTCAAACTAAAAAATAAGGCTTATTATGTCATTTTCATTATAATTCGATTTCTGCGACGGTCGCACTAGCTACTAAGTTTGCGGAAAGATCTAAGGCAGGTCATGGTGTATTGTTATGCCTACACATCATGTTTTTTTTATCTCCCCTAACATCCCTAGCATTACATAGACAAAGTCCTTCTTAGTATGTGGGCTATACTTAACAAGACAATTTTTTGTATATCTCTTAAGCTGAAGTTTCCAGGGAGTCTTTCAATGTATTGTTTTGTTCCATTTTTTATCATTCCAAGTGCACCGACCAACACTGGCACGATTCTTGTTTTCTCTTTTTTCTATTTCAATTTCCAAGTCTTTATATTTTGATAGTTTTTCAAATTCTTTGGTTGCTATGTTGCATTCCGCTTTTTTTCTTTCTGTTTTTTAACAATAATATCCGACCTATTTGCTTCAACTTTCCTGTCTATGTAGATGGTGTAATCCCATAGAATGGTGACATCTTCTGTTTCTGTAACCAGTACTGGGTGATGTTCATACCAGTGTTTGTTTACCTATTTTCCATAGTGTTTGCACATTGTCCAGTGTAAATATAGCCCCACTCTATCGTGATGATTTTTATATTCATTTGGGGCAAGTACAGACTTCCTGAGATTAGATAGTCTATTGTTTCTTGGTATTTGTCACAGAACCTGCATTTTGGATCCACATTATTATGTATGATATTTGCCTGAAAGTTTATAGTAAAAAGGCTTTGGTTTTGCGCTGTAAGAATAAAGCCTTCAGTTTCAAACCTTAATCTAGATCAGTGGTTCCTAACCTTTTTTTTTTTTGTCCCGTTCCCCTTTTCCAGTCACTTATTCACTTGTGGACCCCCTGTGGACCTCCTGTGGACCCCTACAACGGAATAAGTTAAACCAGCAAAAATAAAAGATTTTTCTGTAAAAAATATATATTAACGTAAAATGCCCTGCGTTATTATGCTGATTAAGCTTTAAACTTACTCATCATATAAAATTCAAGAAACCTTTCATTCAGCCCTCTTTTATTTAAGTAAAACACCTAGTAAAAATGTTATGTTAACGTTGTTATAGATGTAGGTATTGTACACAAAAGTAAATCTTTATAAAAGTGGCTTTATATTTGAGATCACAACTGAATGTATAAATAAAAAATATAAATCCGTAACTTCTACTCCAACAGTTTCTTTCCTCGTACTTCCCGACTGTGGAATTCTCTTCCACACGATTGCTTCCCCGATGGCTACAATCTCCAGGAGTTTAAATGTAAGGTCAATAGACACCTCCTAACACACTAACCTGCTCTCATTCTATCAAACACTCTTCCCATCTGCCCAACCCTCATCCTCGCTATCCTTACTCATCTGTCACCTTCCTCCTGACATTCCCTATGTCTAACCACTCCTTCTCTTTACCTTCCCCTATGTAGCCCCATGCGCAATAGTGGCAGTGGAATGCCTTGCTTGGGGTGAGATGATTAAAAAAAAAAATTGAAATAGATCTATGAAAAAAATAACACTAAAAATCTCAAAACTGAAGTGAATGAAACTATCGAAAAAAATATTTTACACTATATTTCTCAAAGGGACTTTTTGTGGTTGTTTTTGAGCAATCAGCTCATAAATCCTTGGTTCAGTAGCGACCAGTGCACACCTCAAGTAATCTTCTACAGACAGTTTGGAAAGTTATGTCCCTTTACCAACAAGGCAGTACACTACAACAAGCGCTATGAAAAATTCGCTCAACTGCAATGACAATGAAAGAGATCAATCATAAGGCTTTTATATTTCTCTTTTCTCCTTCATGATACATTTTGTGGTGTGTAGCAACAATGGTGTGATGCATGAAATCATACAATATCATATGAAGTGTGCCCAACGACAAACAGCACTACCTCATTCAGCACAACTATATGGGTTGTCATGTGAGCAAATCACACATTAGTATTGAACATATAAATAAAACCTGCGAGTAAAACATAAGCATTACTTCATTTGACACAACTGTATATGATGTCTCATTCATCTTATTGATGACGTTGAGATTTGCACTGCCAATGGGAAGAAGCATCTTACAAGTAGAAGAAAGCAAGTTTGAAACGAATAAAATTATAGGGTGTGCGTCACACATCTAGCATATTATGAGTATACACCGGTACGAATCTTTTGAACCCCTTGAAATTCAAGGATCTAGATGGACGTAATCATTGATGGTTATTAACTTTACCAATATCGAGTTTATTAGCACGTTCTGAATATTGGCCATGCAGAGTTTTGTCTTGCCAGCTTATTTTAATTTGTTCAAGAGCTTTATCCTTGGCTTTCTTTTTCATATTTTTTTTTTGTCGCAATAGGTGGTTTTTGGCTTCTGTTTTGGTTTTCTACAGAATCTACGAAATGTAAATCTTGTTTGTATTTACTGGCTTCTTTCGTTATTGAATATTTTGTCTTTCTGTTATGTACCCTTCTATAGTACTCTTTACACATGATTTCTTTCATTTTCTTAAGGTGAATTCATTCACTCTCATTTACACCTAGGTACTTATAGCTTCTTGCTCTAAATGTTTTATTGTTACAGCAGGGTCTAAGCTAATAGAGGATTTTTTTTGTAACGATCCTCGTAAAACTTTAGCTTTATCCAAATTGAATTTCATTCCAATATCTTCACTGAAACATTTTACAGTTTGCAGAAGACCTTCCAGTTGATAGTCATTCTTAGCACACAACTTTAAGTCATCCATGTAAAATAGATGGCTTATTTTCTTTTGAGCTATTTCATAATCACATTCTGTCTAAAGTTGGCTGAAAGTAAGGGAGACAAAGATTCACCTTGAAATTAGTAAGGGAGACAAAGATTCACCTTGAAATTAGTAAGGGAGACAAAGATTCACCTTGAAATATTCCTCTGTTAATGTTTATTTCACCAGACTTATAGGTTCCGTTTATATGATTGAGGTAAACCGTTGTATTCCATATCGACATACACTGTTTGATGAAATTGATGATAGAGGGTGATAAAGCTTATTATTATTATTATGTCATTTTTCATTATATTCGATTTCTGCTTTGGTCTCACTACCAACCAAGTCTGCGGGGAGACCTAAGGCAGGTCGTGGCGTGTTGTTATGACTCCATTTCACGTTTTTCTATCTTCCCTATCATCCCTAGCATTACATAGATAAAGTTTTCCTTAGTGTGTGGGCTGTACTTAATAAGACAATTTTTTGTATATCTCTTAAGCTGGGGTTTCCAGGGATTCTTTCAATGTGTTGTTTTGTTCCGTTTTTTATCATTCCAAGTGCACCTACTATCACTGGCACAACTCTTGTTTTCAATTTCCACATTTTTTCTCTTTCAATTTCCAGGTCTTTATATTTTGACAGTTTTTCAAATTCCTTGATTGCTATGTTACAATCCACTGGACAAGCCATATCAATTAATAGACAAGTTTTCTCCTTCTGGTTTTTAACAATAATGTCTGGCCTGTTTGCTTCAATTTTTCTGTCTGTGTAGATGGTGTAATCCCATAGAATGGTTACATCTTCTATTTCTGTAACCGGTGCTGGATGATGTTCATACCAGTGTTTGTTTACAGCTTTTCCATAATGTTTGCACATTGCCCAATGTAAATATTGCCCAACTCTATCGTGGCGATTTTTATATTCGTTTGGGGCAAGCACAGAACAGCCTGAGATTAGGTGGTCTATTGTTTCTTGGTGTTTATCACAAAACCTGCATTTTGGATCCATATTATTATGCATAATATTTGCCTGAAAGTTTCTCGTGAAAAGACTTTGGTCTTGTGCTGCAAGTATAAATCCTTCAGTTTCAGACTTTAATCCAGATGCACGTAACCATCGATGAGTATTAACTTTGTCAACATTGGATTTATTGGCACGTACTGGATATTGGCCATGCAGAGGTTTGTCTTGCCAGCGCTGTTTCATCTTTTCAAGAGCTTTATCTTTGGCTTTCATTTTCATATTTTTTGCCGCAATAGTTGGTTCTTGGCTACTGTTTTGCTTTTCTACAGAATCTACTAACTGTAAATCTTGTTTGTATTTACTGCCTTCTTTTATTATTGAATATTTTTTCTTTCTTTCTTCATGTTGCCTTACTAATTGTATCATCCAATCCTTTGTTGTTTCTATGTATGTTAGTAAGCCAATAGTTGTTGTCTTGTATGACAATTCCAGCTGAATAAGACCCCTTCCACCTTCTTTACGGGGTATGTATAGACGATCTACATCAGCCTTTGGGTGATGCATCCTATGCTTAGAAAGAAGCTTTCTTGTTTTAGCATCCATTCGCCTGATGTCGTTTAGAGTCCAGTTTAAGATGTTGAAGCTATATTGGACAACTGGGATTGCAAGGCTATTAATGGCCATAACTCTATTCTGTGAATTTAATTCAGTTTTTAATATCATTCGCAGCCTTCTATAGTACTCTTTACGCACTATTTCTTTCATTTTTTTATGGTGAATGTTTTCGCTCTCATTTACACCTAGGTATTTATAAGCTTCTTCTGGTTTCAATTCTTTTATTGTTACAGCAGGGTCTAGGCTAATTGAGGATGTTTCTTGTATTGATCCACGTAAAACTGTAGCTTTAGCACATTTATTCAAATTAAATTTCATTCCAATGTCTTCGCTGAAGCATTTTACAGTTTGCAGAAGACCTTCCAGCTCATTATCATTCTTAGCATATAACTTTAAGTCATCCATGTAAAATAGATGGCTTATTTTCTTTTGGCCTATTTTATAACCACATTCTGTCTTATTAAGTTGACTGGTTAGTGCTATTAATGATATGCAGAATAGTAAGGGAGATAAAGAATCACCTTGAAATATACCTCTTTTGATGTTTATTTCATCAGACTTATAGGTTCCATTTATATGATTGAGGTAAAGGGTTGTTTTCCATATAGACATGCACTGTTTGATGAAATTGATGATGACGGGCGATATCTTGTATATATTTAAAGTCTTTAAAATCCATTCATGTGGCACACTATCGAATGCCTTTCGGTAGTCTATCCAGGCAGTACTAAGATTTTTCTTTGTCTTGTAGCAGTTTTCCAGGATCATTTTGTTAATTAGCAATTGGTCTTTACAGCCATAACAGCCACGTTTGCACCCTTTTTGTTCAAGCGGTATCATGTCATTTCTTTCTAAGAATAAATATGTTTGTTTTGTTAAAATAGATGTTAGTAGTTTATATGTTGTCGGAAGACATGTAATTGGTCTGTAGTTTTTCGGGTTGTTTGTGTCACCATTCTTGGGTAGAAGAAATGTAATTCCTTTTGTCATCCATGCAGGAATTTTAGTGGGATCGTCAACCATTTCTTGGAGTTCTTTGGCTATTTTTTTATGTGCTGCATTTAAATAATATAGCCAAAAGTTAGGAATTTTATCTATACCTGGAGTTTTCCAATTGTGTGCTTTTTTTAGTGCAAATTTAATATCATCTTCTGTAATTCCAGACCATGTCTGTTCGGGTTTATTCTTCATTCGTTCTATCTCCTGCGTAATCCAATGTACTTCCTTGCTAGGTTCTTTAGGGCAAGCCCATATCTTTTCCCAGAACTGTGTGACTTCTTCCATTCTGGGGGGTACTGTCACTTCAATTCTTTTTTTACCTATTTCCCTGTAAAATCTCTTTGTATCAGTTTGAAAGATCTTGTTTTGTCTGTAAAATTTTGCTCTTTTTTCATAGCGTCTTATTCTTTGAGCCTTCAGTTGGATTTTTTGCTTTATTTTTTCTTTATTTGATAAGACGTCATTTTCATTCCTGATGTTATATTTTTTTTCGGCTCTTCTTCTTTTCCTAGTTCTTACATTTATTCCTCTACTCAGTTCATCCAGTACTGACAGTTCACTTCTTAGTTGTTCGATTTCTTTTTCGATTTTTCTCTTCCAAGGTGGATCTTCACGTCTGCGTGACTGCCTTGTTTTTATTTTGATGTTTAATTTTTTTGTTGCTGCTGTTGCTGATGCATATATTACTTCGTTAAGATTTGTATTCGGGTCTTCATCCAGTATTGATTTCAGTGCTGCATTGTACAATTTAATAGTTCGGAGGTTTTGTTTTGTTGGTTGGAATTTTGGGAGCTGTTCACGTTCCTCCATTGTAATACTTTGTATTTGACTTAGCTGGTTTTTTATTTCTATCTTGGCTTCCTGTATATTGTTATTTTCCGTCAAATAATTATCTTCGATGTGTTCTGAACTAATTTTATTTTTGTCTTTTAACTGACTCAGACTCAGATCGCACCTTTCCAGCACTTTTAGACTTACATCATTATCTTCGCAGTGATTTGCGTGTTTCACGGTTTCTACATTATGACCTGTGATTTGTTTGATGTTATTACTTTTTATTTCTGGTTCCGGTTCCTTTTCATATTTTGTTGATTCGACTCTTCTTGTTACAATTCTTTTAATTTCGTGAATCTCAGCCTCTGACAGTCGGTTATTACGAATAATGTACCTACGTACATTGGCCAATTTATTTTCGTCAATATACTTTCTATTTGTTTGACCAACTTTTTCACGCCAAATGTCATATGTTTGGCGAGTCATGTTTTTTTGAGGTTTGAGTAACGCTTCATGAAATGCAGTCATAACGACTTTGTACTCCTCACGAGACCATTTTATTTTTTCTTTCTTTAAATATACGGTTGTAGATCTAGCTGGTGAATTTTCAGGACCATCATTAGGATTATCCTGGTTGTGGGGACCTGAAGATACATTCTTTGTGTAGGAGTTTGTTCCTATGGCAGATTTTTCGACCTCAGGTAGGTTCCCTCCTGAAGGACGGGCTCCCTGTTTATCCACTGGAAGAGCCATACTGGACTTTTTATTTCTATTTGTGTTTTTCATGTTTTTCCCACGAGTGACGCACGGGTCCAAAAGTCCACCCAAAGTTGCCCGGCACGTTGGGTAACGGTCTTTTACAAACAGGGTCCCGAAGCCTGTAGGGAATCGTTTGTGACCTCATAACGCAGTAGCCATTCACTCCTCGGCACGATTAACACCTTGAGTTGCGGGTTGTTGTTCGGAGTTTTCCTTCTCCTAAATGGGCTGCCAAGCAACATCTGACATAGACGCGATTGGAATTCAAGGAGAAAGACGGCTCAACGAAACAAAACATCAATATTACTAGAGTAGTTTGTTTAAAAAAAAAAAAAAAAAAAAAAAAAATTATAATATCTTAAGAAAAAAAAAATCCTGTTTATATTAAAACAAAATTTCATATTGAGAAAAGGAAAAATTCAAATAGAGAGACGTTTGTTGAAAAAAAAAAAAATGTAATAATTTGTTCGTCCACTTTATCTTTCATTTTTTCAACAAAGTCGTTGGTCAATATTGGATTATCATAATAAGATAAATTAAATAAGTAAATTAAAACAATAAATAAATAAAAATAAATTTATCAAAAAAATACGTAGACTTTCTATAAAATAATACCATATAAATTGTTTTTCATCGGATTTAATTTATTTTCTTGTTTTGTTTTGTTTTTAAGAAAATTATAATAGTTAAAAAAAAAAAAAAAAAAAAAAAAAATAATTTACACGAAATATCGACAGCTAAAGGAAATATAATACGGATGATTTTATTTAGGTTAATTTAAAGAACAAACAGATAAATTAAAATAAAGCAGAATTTCGTTAAAAAAAAAAAAAAAAAAAAAAAAAAAATTCCCTAATATCTAAAGAAAAAATCCTGTTTATATTAAAACAGAATTTCATATTGAGAAAAAGAAAAATTCAAAGAGAGAGACGCTGGTTGAAAAAACAAACAAACAAACTTGGATGTAACGGCCGTTCATCGGAGAAAAAAAAAAACATCACTGCACTTAGAGAGTATTGTTAAAAAAAAAAAAAAAAAAAAAAAAAACATTTATTGCTACTATTAACCTTTGTCCTTGCAAAAAAAAAAAAAAAAAAAAAAAAAAATTCAAAATTTAATTTAATATGAAAAAAAAAAAAAAAAAGTGGACATACCTTTGAGTTTGAGTTTACTACCGTAACATTTAAAAATAATAATTTGTTCGCCCACTGTATTCTGTGTTATTCTTTCATTAAATCCAGCGAGAATAAAATTATCGAAAAATAAATAAATATATAAAATGAACGAACAAATTAAATATAATAAATTATTACATATTCTCTCTAAGAAAGAATATCCTAGATCGAACATTTTTTTAGTGTTTTTCGTCATATTTTTTTTTTTTATTATTATTATTATTATTATTATTATTTTCTTATGCGTTTCTTTTCTTTAGTATTTTCTTCTTTTTTTTCTGTTTTTTTTTCATTTTATTATTATCGCTGAAATCTGCCTACGGTTAATCGCGCTTCAAAAATACCGCTTCTCGCTCGAATACCGAAATTAACGTTGTCGAGACCAGTTAGTACTTAGGCAGGGTACTGCTTGGGTACAACATGTACTGTAAGGAATCTTCTACAATCCAAAATATGCTTGAACGTTAAATAACCCACAAAGTGTTGATAATCCGTGAAGATACAAATCGTTCAATCAATCTACGTCAAACTAATATAAGTTTTACTTCTTGCGTTTACATGAATATAATTATCTATTTAAGAAATGCAATTGTAAAGTTCAGGGTGTCTAAACAGTATTTATGATGCGATCAAGCGCCGAAAGTTTGCTGCTATTATTTGTGAGGAAGTCTAAGTTTGTTTTGCGGTGATATTTGTATGTAAGAATTATCTTTTTTTTTAGAGGGAGAGAGAGAGAGAGAGAGAGAGAATATTGAATTAACAATTTTTTAGAATAATTTCGCTGTTCAATAGACGTGGGTGGAGTGTGAACCGGGCGATAGTTTAGTCTATCTACTCCAATTGAAATAAAAAGAAGAAAAGTGAAAAGATTGGAAAAGAGAAAACCGGAAACCATATCCTAAACAGGGAACAAGGGATGAGCCTCTTCACCTGTTCAATAGATGTGGTTGGAGTGTGAACCGGGCGATAGTTTAGTCTATCTACTCCAATTGGAAAAAAGAAAAAAAGAAAGAAAAGAGTAAAAATATTGGAAAAGAGAAAGCCGGAAACCACATCCTAAACAGGGAACAAGGGATGAGCCTCTTCACCTGTTCAATAGACGTGTGTGGAGTGTGAACCGGGCGATAGTTTAGTCTATCTACTCCAATTGGAAAAAAGAAAAAAAGAAAGAAAAGAGTAAAAATATTGGAAAAGAGAAAGCCGGAAACCACATCCTAAACAGGGAACAAGGGATGAGCCTCTTCACCCATTCAATAGACGTGTGTGGAGTGTGAACCGGGCGATAGTTTAGTCTATCTACTCCAATTGGAAAAAAGAAAAAAAGAAAGAAAAGAGTAAAAATATTGGAAAAGAGAAAACCGGAAGCCACATCCTAAACAGGGAACAAGGGATGAGCCTCTTCACCTGTTCAAAAGACGTGGGTGGAGTGTGAAGTACTGGATTGCTATATGATGTCTGTCCTTCAATATGGTAGTGAATGCTGGACACTATCATCAAAGACGAATGAAAAACTTGAAGCAACTGAAATGTGGTTCTACAGAAGGATGCTGCGAATATCATGGATCGAGCATTTGAGCCATGATGAGGTCTCAGAAATGATGGAAACGAAAACGAAATTAATAGTGAGCATCAGAAAGAGACAGCTGAAGTTCTTGGGACATGTAACGAGGAAGGAAGGCTTGGAGAATCTGATACTCACAGGTCTGATAGAGGGGAAAAGAGACCGGGGGAAAGCAGCGGATAACATATTTGAAGGGCCTGTGCAGGTGGATGGCAGAGCGGAGTTTGGGTGGAGTAACGGGAGAGTGTGACACTAAGATACGAAGGCGAATTGGCATGGCGAGAGAGCATTCCAGAAGATGAGTAAAGTATTAAGAAACAGAACAATTTCACTAGAAACAAAGAGGAGAGTACTGGATTGCTATGTGTTGTCAGTTATTCAATATGGCAGTGAATGTTGGACAATATCTTCGAAGATAAAGGAAAAACTTGAAGCAGCTGAAATGTGGTTCTACAGAAGGATGCTGCGGATATCATGGACCGAGCATGTGAGCAATGACGAGGTTTTGGGAAGGATGGAGGCGAAACGGAAATTATTACTGAGCATCAAGAAGAGACAACTGAAGTTCCTGGGACATGCAATGAGGAAGGAGGCTTGGAGAACTTGATACTGACAGGCCAGATAGAGGGAAAAAGAGACAGGGGAAGGCAGTGGATAACATATTTGAAGGACCTACTCAGATGGATGACGGAACAAGGGTTGCGTGGTGTAACAGGAGAAAGCGTGCTAAGATCCACCAGGGACAGGGAGATGTGGAAAGCCATGATCGCCTACGTCCTGAAAGACATGGCACATAATAAAGAAAAAGAACAGGAGAAAGTATGCTTAGAGATAATAGGGATAGGGAGACGTGGAAGGCCATGATCGCCTACGTCCTGACGGGACTTGACACACAAAAGAAGAAGAACGGGAGAAAGCAGGCTTAGAGATAAAAGAGATAGGGAGACGTGGAAGGCCATGATCGCCTACGTCCTGACGGGACTTGACACACAATAGAAGAAGAACGGGAGAAAGCAGGCTTAGAGATAAAAGAGATAGGGAGACGTGGAAGGCCATGATCGCCTACGTCCTGACGGGACTTGACACACAATAGAAGAAGAACGGGAGAAAGCAGGCTTAGAGATAAAAGAGATAGGGAGACGTGGAAGGCCATGATCGCCTACGTCCTGACGGGACTTGACACACAATAGAAGAAGAACGGGAGAAAGCAGGCTTAGAGATAAAAGAGATAGGGAGACGTGGAAGGCCATGATCGCCTACGTCCTGACGGGACTTGACACACAATAGAAGAAGAACGGGAGAAAGCAGGCTTAGAGATAAAAGAGATAGGGAGACGTGGAAGGCCATGATCGCCTACGTCCTGACGGGACTTGACACACAAAAGAAGAAGAATGGGAGAAAGCAGGCTTAGAGATAAAAGAGATAGGGAGACGTGGAAAGCCATGATCGCCTACGTCCTGACGGGACTTGACACACAATAGAAGAAGAACGGGAGAAAGCAGGCTTAGAGATAAAGAGATAGGGAGACGTGGAAGGCCATGATCGCCTACGTCCTGACGGGACTTGACACACAATAGAAGAAGAACGGGAGAAAGCAGGCTTAGAGATAAAAGAGATAGGGAGACGTGGAAGGCCATGATCGCCTACGTCCTGACGGGACTTGACACACAATAGAAGAAGAACGGGAGAAAGCAGGCTTAGAGATAAAAGAGATAGGGAGACGTGGAAGGCCATGATCGCCTACGTCCTGACGGGACTTGACACACAATAGAAGAAGAACGGGAGAAAGCAGGCTTAGAGATAAAAGAGATAGGGAGACGTGGAAGGCCATGATCGCCTACGTCCTGACGGGACTTGACACACAAAAGAAGAAGAACGGGAGAAAGCAGGCTTAGAGATAAAAGAGATAGGGAGACGTGGAAGGCCATGATCGCCTACGTCCTGACGGGACTTGACACACAAAAGAAGAAGAAATCGAGTGTAATTCGAACTCGGCTCTCCTATTTCTCATTCTTAGCAGCTTGCATCTACACACCCCAAAGCAGGGAGGAATCCCAATCTATGGCCGAGAGTGGTAGAAAGAAAGTGACAATGCAAATAACCTTGCAAAAAAAAAGAAGACCTTGAAAGGGAAACATTGGCAAATATTGTTAATTGGTGAAAAACGCTGTTAATGTGCTGACGAACGCGTTGGTGGGCAGCGCGAGATTGAATCGCAGAGCAAAGAAACAAGCGTTCAGAGTGGAAAGAAAGAGAAAGAGAGAGAGAGAGAGTAAAGAGCAGATTCATTCCAAATACATGATAATTAGTTGGTAAATATGAAAGATTTCGAGAAGAGCTGTCCACCTGACCAACATCTACGAATCCTGGGTTTGAAAAGTTTGTTTCTTTGATTGCCTTCCACAGGTGTTTCCGCATTTAGATTTATAGGTTATGTTTCAAAAATCCGCCCAAACGCAGGAATGCATACATTTAGTATCTAAAGATATATAGCTTGATAAATTGATTGAGCACAGACTCACACGCACAGACGTACGCACACGCACCCACACCCACACTTACGCGCGCGCGCACACACACACACACACACACACACACACACACACATATATATATGTATATTTTCCATCTGTAAACGAGTTATTACGCGACCTAGGTTTCTACCATTAAAAATCTCCTGAAGACGCCACTCATGGTAGAAACCTAGGTCGCGTAATAACTCGTTTACATGTAGAAAATATTCAAAAGTTCCACAATATTATTGTATTGAACACTTTTTAATACAAATGTACACTGGTCTAAACTTATTATGACCAGAAACTAAGTAATTAAACAATATATATATATATATATATGTATATAAGGTGAGATGGATAAATTGTCGTCTAAAGTATGCAAAAATGAAAATAATATTGACATCTAATTTTAACAGATATATCTACCAAAGTTTCATAAAAACTTTAAATACTTGAATTTGAATTTATTTAAGCAACAAAGTGTCATCTCGAACATAAATTTATTTGAATTTATTTGAATAAATTTATACAATAAAATCACCATTGGCTTCGAAATCTCCTGCAACTCTTCTGAACCGTTTCTTTGTTTAAGTTGATGAATGCCGCCATTATCCTTGGTTTCAGTTCATCTTTCGTGTTACAAGGATTTTTGCTGAACTCCCGCTTAAATGCGCCCCTCACATCAAGGAGGTTGCATTCTGGGGAGTTAGGTGGCCAGATGTAAGGAGTGATGTGGTCGCAGAAATCGTCTGACAGCCATAGCTAGGTTCTCCTGCTAATGTGTCATGATGAAAAGTCCTGTTGTTAGACATAGGGTCTTCCAGCAGCTACCCTCTTGACCCAGGGTAGCACTACATCTTCGGAGCACTTGTGTTGAGTCTGGGACCCGTGGGATGAATGAAGGCATAACGTCACCATCACTACTGTTCACTCCAAACACCATGATGTTGGCTGGATATACCATCCAACGTTTTCCTAATCATTTGTACTGTCCTCAGATTAACACCAAAAATCTCTTAAGTGTTTGAATTGGCGTTTCTGGCACAAATGTCAAGCAGTCCAGCATGTCGTTCCCAAATGTCTGGCGGAGGGAATTGTGTCAGGGTGCTTTTTTTTTAACAGACTGTGTCCAACTGACCCAATTATATTCTGCAGTCGACGTAATCATAATATATATATATATATATAATTATGAATGAATTGTACATTGCGACACAGAAATTTCTATGTTCCGAGATAGATTCTCTTCATCAAGCAATGTTGGATGTTGGTTGTGCAAATGATTTACATTTAAATACTAAAAACCTTCGGTTTACTGTTATGTATGTGAGAAGATATAAAATTTACGTGTGTGTGCTTCTTAACTAACCAGAGCGAGAAAAAAAGAAAAGAAGGAAATAATAGTAAAACCTTGAGTCCTTTTCACCTGGATTTATATCTTCCACCTTGATCAGTTTTAGCATTAATGTAATTAATATTAATTAGGATCGAGTTTTTGGGATTTACCTACCTGCTTTTCCTTTTGGATTAAAGTTATATATATATATATATTACAAGTACTTTCATGGCTTCTGCTCCGATGAGCTTAGATCTCTGGTGCCGCCTAAGCATGAATTTACACGAGATACTAGATTAGCAACTAGATTACGAGATACTAGATTAGCAACCCTTTTACAGTTAAACAAATAAGATGTAACCGTACATTCTACTCCAACAGCTTCTTTTCTCGTGCTTCCCGCCTGTGGAACTCCCTTCCACAAGTATGCTTTCACGACAGCTACAATCTCCAGGTGTTTAAATGTAGGGTCAATAGACACCTCCTATCACACTAATTCCCAATTATTCTCAGAACACTCTCATCTACCCAACCCTCATTCTCTGTATCCTTACCCGCCTATCACCCACCCTCTGATATTTCCTATATTTAATCATCCTTTCTCCACTCTATGTAGCCCCCTGCGCAGTAGTGGCAGTGACATGCCTTGCTCGAGTGAAACGCTTATAAAAAAAAAAAATATATATATACATATATATATATATGTATGTATGTATGTCGTTTACTATTGGTTGTATTGACTGGTGTAAGATTTCAATTTCAGTCTTTTTTGTGAAGAGGTTAAATTTAGATTCGAGATGACAATTTGTTCCTAGATTTAAGAATTCATTCTGGTCATTTGTTAGTTTATAAATGGAAATCAACCACTTGCGTGAGAGACTGAGTGATTGAGTATTTCAGCGTTTGGACTCCAGGAAGGTCCAAGTGGAATGCTGGATATTGAAATCACCGAACACAAATATAGACAAAAATATAGAGAAGTCATTTCCCTTCACCCATTCGCTAATGGGTGAAGGGGAATGGCCTTGTCTATATTGTCCAAAATACTTTCTATGAAACAGTCAGGAGAAGAAGGAAACCGGTAGAGAAAGAAGAGATAACTTACTGTTTAGTAGAGAGAAACGGGGACACATGTAGGAGTGGACAGGAGATTCAAGAGACATCTCCCGAGCCAGAAAGAGATGTTCGCTGACATAAACTCCCAGGCCATGCATGTGGACATTGTAGTTCTTCCTAAAGAGAGGAAGATATCCATTAGAGGAGGTGAGTGATTGTAGGGTCGAGGTTCTTCTTCTTCGATGTGCCCTGTCCTTTCAGGACGTAGGCGATCATGGCTTTCCACCTATCCCTATCTCTGGTGGCTCTTAGTACGCCTTCTCCTGTTGCACCATGCAACCCTCGTTCCATCTTCCACCTGATTAGGTCCTTCAAATATGTTATCCGTTGCTTTTCCCTGTCTCTTTTTTCCCTCTATCTGGCCTGTTAGTATCAGGTCTTCCAAGCCCTCCTTCCTCATTGCATGTCCCAGGAATTTCGGCTGTCTCTTCTTGATGTTCAGTATTAATTTCCTTTTAACCTCATCATTGCTCACATACTCTATCCATGGTATTCGCAGCATCCTTCTGTAGAACCACATTTCAGTTGCTTCAAGTTTTTTCTTCATCTTTGATGATATTGTCCGACATTTTTGCAAAAAACTAGGGTGTCAGAGGACCTTTCTTAAAGAAACGATTCCACACTGCAAAAGTTTTTACGAATACTACGAATGTTATTGAAATATATTAAGTTCAGGGTAAAGTCACCGAACACATGTATAAAGATGGCCTTTTCTATATTATCAGAAATACTATCTTGCACGCAATAATCATGAACGGAAGGAGAACGGTAGAGAAAGAAGAAATAGCCGACTAAGTTTAGTAGAGAGAGGCAGAGGGACAATGTAAGAATGATCTAGTGATTTAAGAGAATGTTTTCTTAACCAGAGGGATATGTTCACGCACATAAATTCCCAGGCCATGCATGTGGATATTAGAGTCCTTCCTAAAGTGAGGAAGATAACCAGGAATTGAGAATTAAGAAGAAGGGATTAAGGTGTCCAGAGATTGTTGGAAGAGGAACAATTCCAAACTGCAGACGTTGATACAGTTCGTCCGAATGTTTACTATTTTCTCCTTTTACTTGATTCTATCATCTGGATTCTGAACCATATATTCAACTCGTATATATATATATATATATATATATATATATATATATATATATAAAGAGAGAGAGAGGGAGAGAGAGAAAGAGAGTGAGAGAGAGTGAGAGAATTAATATAAATAAATGTAAAATTTTTTTCACTTAGCTGACTGATGCTACTTTTAGCATCGTGACTCCAGAGTTTTGCAGGCTGACCTGCTTGTTCACTCTTCAGTGGTTATCAGCAATTTACTGCTTGCACTGTTCGTATATATATATATATATATATATATATATATATATATATATATATATATATAATAATATTTATTAATAAATTATAACATTGATATGTTATAATATCACTACAAAAGTAGCTATTTTGTTTCGACACTTTTTGTGTCTTTTCAAGTGATGTTGTTATTTCGAAATGAATGGCTTTAAAAGGTTAAGAACAAGCAAGACCTCTTTCATCAGGGAGGCATTATTGTATGTACAGTGTGGACCAATCAGAGTAAAGCAACTTTTACTTTGGAGAATATGTGGGAAGACTTAAAATTAATCTTGGTGGGCATTGGTATTAAAATTTTATAAAATTAAGATCAGCATTATTAATTAACTATTATATCTACTATATTTTTGTTGCTAAAAAAAAAATATATATATATATATTGTATATATATATATATATATACTTATCATTGGTGTATGTTTTTTTCGGTATTGTTTGTGTTCGAGTGTACGGCCATGTCTGTGTGGATGTACGTTCGTTCGCGTGCCCCGATCTGCGCATATGTACGTGGGGGTAGGCTATTGCGATCATTTTTTTTTGTTTTTGTTTTTTTATCTTCTTCACTTTACACTCGCTCTTTAGTGTTTTTTTTTTTTCGATTTTTTTTTTTTTGTCTTGTTTGGGTTTCGTTTGATAGTTGCCACTTATGACAATTTTTGTATTCTTTAAACATGGCACTATTTTTAATTTTTGAGTGTTCTATTTTCTTTTTTTTTTTCTTTTTTTGCTAGGGAAATTGTATTTTCTTTTTTACATATATGCATATATGATAAAAATATTATTTTAAGGTATGTCATAATTGTAGATGAAAAAAATCAATATCAGGAACAGTGTAATATCGGGTATGACCTAAAGCTATTGTTGCTTGGTGTTGACTTCAGTGCCCATTATTTTTAATCCGACATGATTTTATTTATTTCAAACGTTAATTTTATTAAATACACGTAAAAATGACACCAAGCACTAACTTAAATGCTGAGATTTACAAAATAAATGTCTACAGGGCAATAACGTATATATAGGCGAAACATCACGAAATCAAAAAGCACGGATCTACGAAAATAAAAGAGACTTACGTTTGGACATACGTTCCAACTCTCTTGAATTACAACGAAATAACATAGGACACAATTTTGATTTCTCAAATGTTTAAAAAAAATAACCCTTTAAGGAGGAAGTACTTTGAAAACATATTAATAACATTACTATCAACCATAAACATTAAAACATTATATTACTTCCAAATTTTTTCACAGATACATAATTCATGAATTCAAGATACCATCAAATGTCATTAGATAAGTTAAGGAGAGTTCCTTTTATTTTTAACAAT
The DNA here is from genome assembly GCA_037127315.1 of Ascarosepion bandense. Lineage (NCBI taxonomy): Eukaryota > Metazoa > Mollusca > Cephalopoda > Sepiida > Sepiidae > Ascarosepion > Ascarosepion bandense. Next base: position 4,574,587 of record JBBBDQ010001011.1, read on the forward strand.
GTAATATTGTCTTCTCTATGTGACGTAGATTTTATAATTAATTTAATATTTTTTTTCTATTTTTCCTATTTACCCTATTAGTATATCTATATTCTTTCTTATAGATTTTTTAGTTGTTTATTACTATCATTCTTCTTCTTTTTCTTCTTCTTCTTATTATTATGTCATTTTTCATCATATTTCGATTTCTGCTTTGGTCTCGCTACTAACCAAGTCTGCGTGGAGACCTAAGGCAGGTCGTGGCGTGTTGTTATGGCACTATTTCATGTTTTTCTATCATCCCTATCATCCCCAGCATTACATAGATAAAGTTCTCCTTAGTGTGTGGGCTGTACTTAATAAAACAATTTTTTGTATATCTCTTAAGCTGGGGTTTCCAGGGATTCTTTCAATGTGTTGTTTTGTTCCATTTTTTATCATTCCAAGTGCACCTACTATCACTGGCACAACTCTTGTTTTCAATTTCCACATTTTTTCTATTTCAATTTCCAGGTCTTTATATTTTGACAGTTTTTCAAATTCCTTGATTGCTATGTTACAATCCGCTGGACAAGCCATATCAATTAATAGACAAGTTTTCTCCTTCTGGTTTTTAACAATAATGTCTGGCCTGTTTGCTTCAATTTTTCTGTCTGTGTAGATGGTGTAATCCCATAGAATGGTTACATCTTCTATTTCTGTAAACGGTGCTGGGTGATGTTCATACCATTGTTTGTTTACAGCTTTTCCATAATGTTTGCACATTGCCCAATGTAAATATTGCCCAACTCTATCGTGGCGATTTTTATATTCATTTGGAGCAAGCACAGAACAGCCTGAGATTAGGTGGTCTATTGTTTCTTGGTGTTTATCACAAAACCTGCATTTTGGATCCATATTATTATGCATAATATTTGCCTGAAAGTGTCTAGTGAAACGACTTTGGTCTTGTGCTGCAAGAATAAAGCCTTCAGTTTCAGACTTTAATCCAGATGCACGTAACCATCGATGAGTATTAACTTTGTCAACATTGGATTTATTGGCACGTTCTGGATATTGCCAGCGCTGTTTCATCTCTTCAAGAGCTTTATCTTTGGCTTTCATTTTCATATTTTTTGCCGCAATAGTTGGTTCTTGGCTTCTGTTTTGCTTTTCTACAGAATCTACTAACTGTAAATCTTGTTTGTATTTACTGCCTTCTTTTATTATTGAATATTTTTTCTTTCTTTCTTCATGTTGCCTTACTAATTGTATCATCCAATCCTTTGTTGTTTCTATGTATGTTAGTAAGCCAATAGTTGTTGTCTTGTATGACAATTCCAGCTGAATAAGACCTCTTCCACCTTCTTTACGGGGTATGTATAGACGGTCTACATCAGCCTTTGGATGATGCATCTTATGCTTAGAAAGAAGCTTTCTTGTTTTAGCATCCATTCGCCTGATGTCGTTTAGAGTCCTGTTTAAGATGTTAAAGCTATATTGGACAACTGGGATTGCAAGGCTATTAATGGCCATAATTCTGTTCTGTGAATTTAATTCAGTTTTTAATATCATTCGTAGCCTTCTATAATACTCTTTACGCACTATTTCTTTCATTTTTTTATGGTGAATGTTTTCGCTCTCATTTACACCTAGGTATTTATAAGCTTCTTCTGGTTTCAATTCTTTTATTGTTACAGCAGGGTCTAAACTAATTGAGGATGTTTCTTGTATTGATCCACGTAAAACTGTAGCTTTAGCACATTTATTCAAATTGAATTTCATTCCAATGTCTTCGCTGAAGCATTTTACTGTTTGCAGAAGACCTTCCAGCTCATTATCATTCTTAGCATATAACTTTAAGTCATCCATGTAAAATAGCTGGCTTATTTTTATTTTATTTTTTTTGGCCTATTTTATAACCACATTCTGTCTTATTAAGTTGACTGGTTAGTGCTATTAATGATATGCAGAATAGTAAGGGAGATAAAGAATCGCCTTGAAATCTACCTCTTTTGATGTTTATTTCATCAGACTTATCGGTTCCATTTATATGATTGAGGTAAAGGGTTGTTTTCCATATAGACATGCACTGTTTGATGAAATTGATGATGACGGGCGATATCTTGTATATATTTAAAGTCTTTAAAATCCAGGAATGTGGCACACTATCGAATGCCTTTCGATAATCTATCCAGGCAGTACTAAGATTTTTCTTTGTACTGTAGCAGTTTTCCAGGATCATTTTGTTAATTAGCAATTGGTCTTTACATCCATAACAGCCACGTTTGCACCCTTTTTGTTCAAGCGGTATCATGTCATTTCTTTCTAAGAATAAATATGTCTGTTTTGTTAAAATAGATGTTAATAGTTTATATGTTGTCGGAAGACATGTAATCGGTCTGTAGTTTTTCGGGTTGTTTGTGTCACCATTCTTGGGTAGAAGAAATGTAATTCCTTTGGTCATCCATGCAGGAATTTTAGTGGGATCGTCAACCATTTCTTGAAGTTCTTTGGCTAGTTTTTATGTGCTGTATTTAAATAATATAGCCAAAAGTTAGGAATTTTATCTATACCTGGGAATTTCTAATTGTGTGCTTTTTTTTAGTGCAAATTTAACATCATCTTCTGTAATTCCAGACCATGTCTGTTCTGGTTTATTTTTCATTCGTTCTATCTCTTGCGCAATCCAATGTACTTCCTTGCTATGTTCTTTAGGGCAAGCCCATATCTTTTCCCAGAACTGTGTGACTTCTTCCATTCTGGGGGCGGGGCTGTCACTTCAATTCTTTTTTTACCTATTTCCCTGTAAAATCTCTTTGTATCGGTTTGAAAAATCTTGTTTTGTCTGTAAAATCTTGCTCTTTTCTCATAGCGCCTTATTCTTTGAGCCTTCAGTTGGATTTTTTGCTTTATTTTTTCTTTATTTGATAAGACTTCATTTTCATTTCTAATGTTATATTTTCTTTCGGCTCTTCTGCTTTTCCTAGTTCTTACATTTATTCCTCTACTCAGTTCATCCAATACTGATAGTTCACTTCTAAGTTGTTCGATTTCTTTTTCTATTTTTCTTTTCCAAGATGGATCTTCATGTCTGCGAGACTGCCTTGTTTTTATTTTGATATTCAATTTTTTTGTTGCTGCTATTGCTGATGCATATATTGCTTCATTAAGATTTGTATGAGTGTCTTCATCCAAGATTAATTTCAGTGCTGCATTGTAGAGTTTAATAGTTCGGAGGTTATGTTTTGTTGGTTGTAATTTTGGGAGCTGTTCTCGTTCCTCTATTGTAATATTTTGTATTTGACTTAGATGGTTCTATTATTATTATTATTATTATTATTATTATTATTATTATTATTATTATTTATTTGTCATTTTTCATCATATTTCTGCTATAGTCGCACTACCAACCAAGTCTGCGGGAAGACCTAAGGCAGGTCGTGGCGTGTTGTTATGGCTCCATTTCATGTTTTTTCTATCTCCCCTATCATCCTTAGCGTTACATAGAAAAAGTTTTCCTTAGTGTGTGGGCTGTACTCATAGAAGATGTCACCATTCTATGGGATTACACCATCTACACAGAGAGAAAAATTGAAGCAAATAGTCCGGATATTATTGTTAAAAACCAGAAAGAAAAAACTTGTCTATTAATTGAAATGGCTTGTCCAGCGGATTGTAACATAGCAACTAAGGATTTCGAAAAACTGTCAAAATATAAAGACCTGGCACTTGAAATAGAAAGAAATGTGGAAATTGAAAACAAGAGTTGTGCCAGTGATAGTAGGTGCACTTGAAATGCTAAAAAATGGAACAAAACAACACATTGAAAGAATCCCTGGAAACCCCAGCTTAAGAGATATACAAAAAATTGTCATATTAAGTACAGCCCACACACTAAGGAGAACTTTGTCTATGTAATGCTGGGGATGATAGGGAAGATAGAAAAACATAAATAAAGACAGTTGCAATAATAATAATAATAATAATAATAATAATAATAATAATAATAATAGAAAAATGTGGAAACTGAAAACAAGAATCGTGCCAGTGATAATAGGTGCACTTGGAATGATAAAAAAAATGGAACAAAACAACACATTGAAAGAATACCTGGAAACCACAGCTTAAGAGATATACAAAAAATTGTCTTATTTATTATTATTATTATTATTATTATGACATCTATCAGCCCGCGTACCCAGCAAAACAGTAGTAGTTTCTACTAAAAAAATCGTACCCTGCCGTCTTTGTGATGCAATGGATTCAGTTCGGAATGAGAAATTATTAAGTAAAATTCGAATTCCAGTTGAATTGGGTGCATTCATTTATGCGTAAATCAGTCAGTCAGTTAAGTGCCATACGAGATACACGCATTGGGCGATCATGTCTCAAAAGAGAGAAAACTGACTGGGCAGAAGATTATCCCGCAGTAGGTTGCCATTACTTTCTGCGGTAGACTGGTTGCCAGCCAAAGCTATAGAACACAATCCGTCTTGTTATTTGACTCATAGCTAGAGGAAGAAAAGATGTATTATATTATTCCGTAGTATTTAGTGGGGGATCAGTTTATTACTTCATTACAATAGAAAACCGATCCCCCACTTTATGACCAGTAGAAGCCTTATCATGTTTCCAACTATTCTATCCAGTCAGTCAGTTAAGTTCCATACGTGATACACGCTTTGGGCGATCATGTCTCAAAAGAGACATAACTGACTGGGCAGAAGATTATCCCGCAGTAGGTCGCCATTGCTTTCTGCGGTAGACTGGTTGCCAGTCAAGGCTATAGAACCCAATCAGTCCTGTTATTTAACCCATGAATGGATGGAAGAGACGGATTAATACCTTTCCCAAGAGTATTTGCGCGTAAGTAAATGCAAGGAATTTAACTGGAATTCGAACTCAGCTCCCCGATCTTTCGTTCCGAGCCGATATCCATTACACCACAAGGCGTAAATACCTTTCGAAAATAGTATTCATCCATCTCTTCTCCCTCCAACTATGGCTTGAATAATAGGACAGATTTGGTTCTTATAGCCTTAGTTGATAACCAGTCTACCGAAGAAAAAGAATTGGTAACCTCCTGTGAGATAATCTTCTGCCTAGTGAAACACAGAAACAAAGAGACATGATCTTTAAGCGTGTATAATGTATGACACATAACTGACTGACCGGAGAGAATATATATATCACCCCCACCAATATTCCACACACACTCACTCAATATACGAAAAGAGGCTTTTCACGCCACCTGATGAGACATTGTAATTTCAATGTCGAAACAAAATATACACTTTGTAGTGGATAAAGGTTTGTACATGTTCTAAACTATAATTTATTATATATATATATATATATATATATATATATATGCATTAAAATAAAAACATTACAATATATATATATATATATATATATATATATATATATATATGGGAATGAACTGAGTTCTTTCGGTGATTGGCGTGTCACACTGATAAGCTGTGATACAGCGAAACTGGCTTGTAAGTATGACGAATATATAGTTACAATATATATATATATATATATATGTGTGTGTGTGTGTGTGTGTGTGTGTGTGTGTGTGTGTGTGTGTGTGTTATTACAATGATTTATAAAAACATTATATCACTACTCAAATATTTTCATTTTTTAGAACAATATTGTTCTTTTTCAGGTGAAAATTTAAAATAAATGGTGAAAATTATTTATTTTACAATTCTATTTTTTATTTATTCTTGTTTTTTTTTTCTATTTTACAAATGCTATTCAGAAAATTAAGTAGAGGTGGTTGATGAAGTTAAACAATATGATTGTTGGTGTGTCAATATTGCTAAATCAATAGAGAGAATTATGTTGAATTATGTAGTCACGAAATAAAATTTGGGTTTCGAAAGAAAACAGTGTAGATTAATGTCAAAATATGACGCTTTTTTATTTTGTATGGGTAAGATACATGCCAGGATATATACATTATTTAAATGAGTAGACAATAATTCTTTATCACGGGTTGAAGTTTAGGATTTTTAAAAATTGATTTTCTATGGGTAAGATACATACCAGGAACATACATTATTTAAATGAGTAGACAATAATTCTTTATCACGGGTTGAAGTTTAGGATTTTTAAAAATTGATTTTCTATGGGTAAGATACATACCAGGAACATACATTATTTAAATGAGTAGACAATAATTCTTTATCACGGGTTGAAGTTTAGGATTTTTAAAAATTGATTTTCTATGGGTAAGATACATACCAGGAACATACATTATTTAAATGAGTAGACAATAATTCTTTATCACGGGTTGAAGTTTAGGATTTTTAAAAATTGATTTTCTATGGGTAAGATACATACCAGGAACATACATTATTTAAATGAGTAGACAATAATTCTTTATCACGGGTTGAAGTTTAGGATTTTTAAAAATTGATTTTGCACTACCGCATCTGTTAAAAGGACTAGATTGTTTAGATTAAAATTAGATTTATGTAATTATGGTATACTAATGTATATTAGAGTTATGAAAACCAAATAAGCCTTGTGTAGGCCATTATTTTTAGTAAAATATTTTTTAAGTAATATAAGATTATAAATATATATTATATAAATCAGCAATTATAATTAATTAAATTTAAAAGCGAAATATTTGCAGTGTTTACATTAAACTGTCAATTAATTTCTATGGTTTAATAGTACCTTATTTTTAGGGAACCTTATAATCAGCAGCTTTTAATTCAGGCATAGAGGGTAGATGTAATGCAATAATTGACAGTTACATGTTTTTTCCAGAATTTTCCATTTTACTTTGGAGGTTTTGTAAATTTTGTACTTCTAAAAATACGCAGAAAAGGATGATTGGTTTCAGTACGCGTTATTTTTTTAAGGAAGTTAAATGCAAATACCACCTTTGCTTAAGTGTTCTTAGTAGATCCAATGTAAACTTTTAAATAGATGGGTTTTCATTTGATAATATATTACATTGGTAAACAATAAAATTTGTTAGATATCTATTTTCCAGTGAGTAAGTGTTAGGATTGCGACTATTACATAAATTTGTATTATTGTTATTTTCATTATTTCGATAATTAATGTTACTTTAGTTTACGTGTTGATTTAAGATTCTATTATTATGATTTTTAATATTTTTTTCTAATTTTTATAATATAATGAATGTCCGTTCAATATAGTTGTTGTATAAGCGAATAACTAACTCTGTAGGTATTAACCAAACACAATCATGCCTAAGTAAATCTCTGCAACAAAAATTAACTGGAGACATGCATACTCAGATGCGAGCTACAAGCCATGCATATGCTGGCTTGGATAGATTTGAATAGAGTGTGGTGATGCCGAGCAAAGCGAGCGACCGGATGTTTGCCCTCAGAGATCTAAAAAGAAAGCAAATGACCAAAAGTCGTCCGTGTGCCACCGGCTCCGTGCAGATGTTCTGGTTGAAAACTAAAAATTAATCAAATTTTAAATTTCCAGTTCGCGAGCCTACGCGAATTTTATTTATCATCCAATGGAATGCTCAGAATTAAATACGGGCGTGAATTCCCAAATGACCTGCTGGGACCCACAAAGACGAAATAAAAAGCCCACACAGGACGCATCGCCAGTTGAGAAAGCGTAATTAGCACGTCCCTTGACCTCGTCAAGCGATCCACTATGCTCGCCTATCCTTTCTTTCTCATCTTCTTCTTTGCTGTCCTGAGCTACTTACTCGACCAAAGAAGCGGAGACATCAAAGACATTCCTGACAAAACGCTTACACATACAGACGCACAAACTCTCTTTTCAGCATTTATTGCTATGAACAATTTAACATCCTTTGAACCCATCCTAAAGACATTACTTTATTTGCAAAAAACCTTAATTGATATCTGTGTATAATCTGTGTATGTTGTTTCTATACTCAGTTTGATTTTCTTGTTTTATAACCCACTTTTATAACTTATAGGGGGCTATCTACTAACGAGGCCAAATTCAGTTAATCTGCTTCAACACACAACTACGCTTCACTAGAACGGATAACCCACTATAACAGCAAAATACTTCAAGTTAGGCTCGTTAGTTTAACGACAGATTCATTGATAGATGTCCGGTTTCTACTCAGTCAGTCAGTTAAGTGCCATACGTGATACACGCTTTGGCGATCATGTCTCGAAAGAGACATGACTGACTGGGCAGAAGATTATCCCACAGTAGGTTGCCATTGCTTTCTGCAGTAGACTGATTGCCAACCAAGGCTATAGAACCCAATTTGTCCTGTTATTTAACCCATAACTGGTGGGAATGAGACGGATTAATTCCTTTCCCAAGGGTATTTGCGCGTATGTGAATGCAAAAAATTCAACAGGAATTCGAACTGGGCTCCCCGATTTGTCGTTCCGAGCCGATATCCACTGCACCACAACGCAAAGTGGTTTATAAAATTAAAAATTAAAAATTAAAAATAAAAAAAACACAGGGAGCTTTACTCAAGAGTCAACAAATAGCCACCTGAAAGGTGGGTCATTTGGAGGTTTAGGATAAATGTTTTATCTACAACGGACATTAGCACTGGAGTCGCTCATAAGTCACCTATGATAATAGATTTGTTTGCCAACTCGACGATGAAGAGAAAAAGAATGATTTCAAATTTTTAGTCCTGCAACCAATCTTACGCCTCTGATGGGCACGTGGTTTAAAATATCACTGAACAGGCATTTTCTACATACGGCAGTATATATATCAGGGCTGATCCTTTGCGAGTAGTCCAACATACTGTCAGTGACACCTGATCTGTTCACTAACTGAAATTGGAGGCAGGTGAAACGATTAGGGCGTACACTTCAGGTGAATTTAACACGATAGGTAACACTTTGAATGTGCCCCGCCAGCTTCAGTGTTCGCCTTTGTCATCATCACGAGAACGTAAGGTGAGGCTATTTGATTCCAAACCTAATCATCTTCGTTGCTACTGCCCAATGTTCGGTTATTCAATGACAATTGTTATTAATTCAGATTATTCTTTGCGATGGCTATGGATTGTCTATTCTCAGCCTGTCTGTTTGGGTGCGACAATCCGGATGAATGGAACTTTTGGCTTCTCTAACCAAGTGTCGATAGTGGTCAAGCATGTACGTTATAAAAGTTCGATCATGAAATATGTTGCCAATTGTTTTAATGCAACAAGTTTGGTTGTTGTTTTGTTTTATGGCATATCAACCTAGGCGGGTCATTTATTGCCAACTAAATTTTATTTATTTATTGCTGGTAATACCTTTTTGTTTCAACAATTTATTGTTGTTTTTTATATAAGTTTTGTGTCTAGTTATACTTTTTTTCTTTTCTAGTACCAAGATTCATTGGGATTTGTTTTTAAGGCCAGGGTCCCCAAGTCCTACCCTTGTTATTTAACCCATAACTAGAGGGAAGGGACGGATTAATACCTTTCCCAAGGGTACCAGTGCATAAGTAAATGCAGGGTATTCAACTGGAATTCGAACTCTGTTCACCGATTTCTCTTTCCGAGCCGATATCCACTGCACCACAACGCGCATCCGTCACTAAACGCTTACAGCACCTGGTATTCCTAAGCGGTCACCCATCTAAGTAATGACCAGCCTCAACGTTGCTTAACTTCGGTGATCGAGCGAGAACCGGTGTATTCAATGTGATAGGCCGTAAGCCAATACAACAAGTGATTTAATGAATCGATTTATTTCATCACAATTTGAATACCTTCTAATGACATGTAGTAATTAGTAAAAATATTCATTCTATTTAATGATGGCTAAAATCATTCATTTTAAGGGTTCACATTTTATAATTATTACTAATAGTTGCTGTAAACATTCAGTCTTTCTAATGATTACTAATCATTGTTTGAAAGATGCATTATTTCTATTGATTGTTAAAACCAACAATTCTTTCTAACGATTATTAATGATTGTTAAAACCAACAATTCTTTCTAACGATTATTAATGATTGCTAAAACCAACAATTCTTTCTAACGATTATTAATGATTGCTAAAACCAACAATTCTTTCTAACGATTATTAATGATTGTTAAAACCAACAATTCTTTCTAACGATTATTAATGATTGCTAAAACCAACAATTCTTTCTAATGAACACTGATGGTTTCTAAAATATTAATCCTTTCTAATGATTTTTTAATGATTGCTAAAGACATTCTTTTTAATAACTAAAGTAAGAAGAAACATTAAATTTACATTAGAAACGAAGAAAAGAGTGCATAACAGTTGTGATATCAATACTCTCATATGACAGTGAATATTCGGCAATTTCTTCAGAGATGACGTGAAAACTGAAGGCAGCGGAAATGTAGTTCTACAGAAGGATGGTGAGAATTCCATGGACAAAATGCCTAATTATTCTTATTTAATGAATCTAATATTTGTTGAAAATATTTTCTTTCTGATGATTGCTAAAACATTGCTTTAATAACTAAGAATTTAAAAACGAAATTTTCGTGTCTATAAATCATCAATTTTCTTTTTCAAATGATAAATACTGATTATACAGTACATTCCTTTTTAATGATTGCAAAAATATTTTTAATGTTTAATCATTACTAATGAATGCTGAAAAGTTATACTTAAGTCACGAGTCCAGTAACCCGTTAGAACCGTAAATACCATAGCATGTGGTGTGTCCTGGGCAATATAGCCTAACGAAGCTCATCCGTTTCAGACCAGCTTTGAATTCAGATAACCTAGCCTGCCGTGTTATTTAGCCCATAGATGAAGGAAGATGGATTCATCCCTTTTCACATGGAGATTAGTGTAAAATGAACGAAACAAAAGTGAACAGGAACTTGGTGCGTCAATAGCCGACTCACTGTCTACACCTCCCAATTTATCTATTGATTGTTAATGACACCTAAAATGTCAATTCGTTCTAATCATTAATAAAGACTGCTCAAAACTTTTATTCCTTCTAATAATAACTAATGACTGATAAAATATTTGTTTAAATATTTAAAATTTATTGGTCAAAACCATGACTCTTTTAATGATTAATAATGTCTGCTTAAATCATCCATTCTTTTTAATTAGTATATCAACTCGGAACGACAAATCTGGGAGCCGAGTTCGAATTCCAGTTGAATTCCTTGTATTCACTTACTCTTGGAAAAGGTATTAATCTGTATCTTCTCTCCAGTTATGGGTTTAATAATAGAACAGATTGTGTTCTATAGCCTTGGCTGGCAATCAGTCTACCGCAAAAAGCAATGGCAACCTACTGCGGGATAATCCCAGTCAGTCTCTTTCGAGACATGATCGCCCAAAGCCTGTATCACGTATAGTACGCCCGAAGCTGACTGATTCAATGGAGTCATGGCGAAAGTTTCGGTAGCAATTTCGACATTAGCTTTAACTTGATGATATTTTTGTGGAATTAAAATTCGTTGAAAAATTTATAAAATTCTGCGGAAGATTTTGGTGGGAAACCTACTGAGAATATTAATAGAATATTAATTTGTTATTGTTTAACAAAAATGTCGTTTTTATTAAGGCGTCCTTTACTTTTTGTCTTGTCGTTATTGCTAAATTGTTTCTAGTCTTGAAGGAGTTAAAACGCACCACCTCGTCCCTGTGGGGGACTAATTATTTTCCACTTTACAACCCCATTACAGCAGACGAAATATCGAAAGACTCTCGCTGCTTTATCGCTATATATATATATTTTTTTTAATCTTATCACCCCGAGCAAGGCGGTAACGCCACTGATGTGCAGGGGGCTACGTAATAGTGAAAAGATTGGAAAACAGAAAGCCGGAAACCACATCCTAAACAGGGAACAAGTTAACCTGTTCAATAGATGTGGGTGGAGTGTGAACTGGGCGATAGATAGATCTATCTACTCCAATTGAAAAAACAAAAAAACAAAAACAAATTGAGAAGATTGGAAAAGAGAAAGCCGGAAACCACATCCTAAACAGGGAACAAGGGATGAGCCTCTTAACCTGTTCAATAGACGTGGGTGGAGTGTGAAATGGGCGATAGATAGATCTATCTACTCCAATTGAAAAAAAGAAAACAAAGTGAAAAGATTGGTTGTGCCATAAATGTAGGATAATATAATTTAAATTTAAAATTTCCAGTACCCTTCATTCGTGCGTATTTGTAGAGGCACCAACATAAGTATGAATGAGCATGACTAAGGGGGTGCTGGAAATTTCAAGGTTAATTTTTTTTTTTTATATATCTAGCCAATTTCATTTAAATACTTTTCTTTCCATCACTCTTGTTAGTCAATACCCGCCACACTTCTATTATAACAAAAGTGATGCAAATGAAAAGAATCAAAATAAACTGACTCCGCATAAAAAAAAGAAATATTTTTTTATATCTATGGAAAGTCTTAAAAAAATATATTCCTTAATTCCGCTAGTTCTAGCCATCACAGCTAAAACTGTGCACATTCCAACAAAACACCATCATTCCTTTTGTAATTCATCGTTGGGATCTGTCCATTTGGAAAGATATACTGTACTATGAGCTTCTGTCAAGTAACCATTCAGTTGAATTTGAAAAGTGCCGCTTGCAAATGGACGAATTAAAAGCAAAAATTAAAGAAAATCGCCCAGAATCGGCAAAAAAATGTCTTGATTTTCATCAGGATAATGCCAGACCTCACGTTTCTTTGTTGCAGTTTGGCGGTAATGTGTCACCACCCCCACTGTATTCACAAGACATTGCTTTTTGAAAATAAGTAAAAGTTCAAGGATTTTTACTTATTCAGGTCATTGGAAAATAATCTCAATGGTAAAAAAATTTATTTCTTTGAATGATATAAAAAAACACCCAAATGAGTTCTTTGTCAAGAAACCACCAAAATTCTGGGAAAACGGAATGTTTAAGTTGAAGGAAAAATAAGGAAATGTTGTGCAACAAAATGGTTCATATTTAGTTGAATATGTATGTTGCATTCACTTACGCGCAAATACCCCTTGGGGAAGGTATTAATCCGTCTCTTCCCTCCAGTTATGGGTTAAATAATAGGACAGATTGAGTTCTATAGCATTGGCTGGCAACCAGTCTACTGCAGAAAGTAATGGCAACCTACTGCAGGATAATCTTATGCCCAGTCAGTCATGTCTGTTTCGGGACATGATTGCCCAAGCGTGTTTCACGTATGGCACTTAACTGACTGACTGAATATAATAGTTGAAATAATGATTAAGGCATCTACTGGTCATAAAGTGGGGGATCAGTTTATTACTTCATAACAATAGGAAACCGATCCCCCACTAATTACTACATAATAATATAATACATTTCTTTCCCCTCTACCTATGAGTCAAATAACAGGACAGATTGGGTTCTATAGCCTTGGTTGGCAACCAGTCTACCGTAGAAAGCAATGGCAACCTACTGCGGGATAATCCTCTGCCCAGTCAGTCATGTCTCTTTCGAGACATGATCGCCCAAGCGTGTTTCACGTATGGCACTTAACTGACTGATATATGTTGTGGATTCCGGGTGAGGAACCGCACAAAATAATAAACAGATACAAACTGGAACGCACGTTAGTAATCCAGGAATACGATTAGTAAGGGATATATATATATATATATATATATATATATATATATATATATATATATAAGTCTTTGAAGTGAAGCCGTGCTGGAATTAGTATTAGTATTTATACTCGTCGCCAGTGCCTGTCTATTTAGTGAGTCAGTTAATTGCTATACGTGATAAACACTTTAGCGATCATCACTCTTTCGAGACATGACTGACTAGGCAGAAGATTTTCTCGCAGTAGACTATCATGACTGTTGTGGGATCTCCCCTTTTTGTATATGATAATAGACTCGACTGAGTAAACATATACTTCTGCCATAGAGAGTTGAGAGTAATAGTAGAGATCCGTGCGGGTTATCTGAGAGTTCCGGAACAGATACGTAAGTTACCGAGAGATACCGAAGTTACCAAAGATTACCGCATCAGAAATCAGACTAGCTCTGACCTCCACTCAGCTAGATTAATATACACGGATATACTATTTACAACGACTTCACTTCAAGACTTGAATATATTATTTCTTACTAATAGTATTCCTGGATTTACTAACCTGCGTTCAAGTTTGTATATTACGTTCAATATAACCTACTTTTCTATCTCCGTATCTGTTTTGTTGTTCATTATTTTGTGCGGTTGTTCACCCGGAATCCACTACAATTACTTTCTGTCTTTAGACCGGTTGCCAACTACGGCAGTAGAACCCAAACTACCCTGTCATTCAAGAAATCGCTTGAGAGAGAAGAGGGGGATTAATACCTGGTATTTTCTTGCGTTAGTGAATGAAACGAATGCGACTGAAATTCAAATGCAGATCTCCAATTTCTTTTTCTGAACCGATATGCATTACGCCATAACACACATCCAGTCTATTACTAAGCCGAAATTTGTTAAAGTCGAGATCTAAACATATTTATAAATGGAACTTTGTCCCTGTGTGTGTGTGTGTGTGTGTGTGTGTGTGTGTGTGTGTGTGTGTGTGTGTCCGTTACCTATAGACTCCGAAACGGCAGAACCGATTTTCTTGAAAATTTACACAGTTGTACTATAAGAGTCTGCAAGTGTTCTTAGCTAGGTTTTGTGTCGAGGTACACACGATAAATATCGATAATCGAAAAAATCGGGTAATAGAAGGAGTGGTTCGATTTTAATCAAATTTCATACACTCATAGACAATGACATAAGAAATGATATTCAGAAGTTTCAAGGTTTCAGTTCTCACAATAGTGCAGAAAATCGATAATATATATATATAAAAGGCAAGATGTTTGTGCGTGTGTCTGTTTATCTGCCTGTATGTCTGTATTCATTTCAGCCCTTTTATTTTAGTTTTTGCTTCGGGTTTGGCTCTAAGTAGGTATAATTGTAGTTCTTAATCTCAGCCATGTTATCATTTACTCAGTGGACTTCTTTAGCCTTCAAAATTCAGTTTACGACGAAAACCTTATTTGATATCGATAGCAGGAAATCAAAATTTGACTTACATCCATTCATTTTTCTTTCACTCTACGGTTTCGCTTTAACTGAAAGCAACTATTCCTTTTTAGTCTTTCGTGCTAACGTCCAAAGAGTCTGAGCTCTAGGACCATGGATTAGTTTTAAAGCTTTCATTACACCCGAGCAACGCCGGGCTATACTGCTAGTATCATAAAGGAGAGTTAATCCGAACAATTACCACAGAAATATTTACAGAAATGCTATGGAACAGGTTAAGGTCTGAAAAGAACAACACGACCACCAGGGTAGAAATAACAAATATATATTAACAAGAAATAACAATGCAAAATGTGGATGGTGTTAGTATGACTGTCAGTCTGGTTTGGAGTGAACTACTACCAACTCAACTCCCTGTCTCTTGAGAGGCGTAGTATATATAGTGTTATGAAGAGTTCATTCTGAAGTTACAGGTAAAGACACATGACAAGAAAAGACACAGAGAGTAAGCCTTATGGCGTGGAGAAGTGGTTGAAAACGAGACGTCAGGTTAGGACCAATAATATTTCTAATTTTTTGGGTTTAATCAATGGTTTCAAGATTAATAGCAGAAGCAGCAGACAGACTGCCCATGTGTAGAAACTATATTTTAAGCATAGACAAAAGGTAGACATAGTTATGTATGAGATATTCTGCCGAAATAAAACAATGTCTAGCACGACACAGTGAACTGATTTGCTTTCTACTTCATGTCAGCCGAGAACGTTAGTCTGAAAAAAAAAAAGCAGAGAGTCATTCTAGTGAAGGTCAGTATCGGGCGAACATGGAAAAGGCAGAAAAGGGGCTATCAGATGATTAATAGACAGATAAAGACGGGGGTAACCATAGCAGCGCAAAATGAGCTAATTAAAAAATATTTATATATATAGTCATCCACAGACAGATCTGTTTCGTTGTATCACAGATCATCAGTACGGTTAGACACCGACTGCTTTTAACCCAGGAATCGAAACCCGACCGCATTGGCGTCAGTCGGCGATTCTACCTCTGGGCTATAGGCGCTCGGTAGAAGAAGGCATACTTTTTATATTATCATTATACACGCCCAATAGCCAGAGTGGTCTCATTCATTTCTGAATGAGCAATGCGTACATGCCAGAGTAGCTACTGTTTTTCAAAGTCTACCATTCTTCCAGAGTGCTCAATCAAGGTGTGAGAGCGTAACACACACACACACACACACACACACACACACACACACACACACACACACATATATATATATATATATATATATATATATATGTAATCATCCGCAGACAGATCTGTTTCGCTGTATCACAGCACATCATTATGGTTAGACATCCGATTGCCTTTTACCCAGAATTGAAACCCGAACAAATAGACTTAAATAAAATTGACGTCATAATGTAAGACCTTAGGATCCTTTTAGCCAAGACATTATGAAAGCTGCTCGTTGGAGGTATTGTTAATGATAGACAAGACACGAAAATCACTTACAGTTCTTCTCTACAGTTGCCATGAAAATTCTTGTAGAAAAGACAGAGAGAAGCCACAGCACGCCGGTAAGAAAGTGACTGAAATCAGGAGCGATTATATTGCAGATTCTCCTTTGTGTTTTGTCGAGAGCCTCAAGATGAATAGCAAGACCACCCGATCAGATATGATAACAGTATTCACTGCATGGACGAATGGGAGATTTATACAGTGTAACCCTTGTATAAGAGAGTTATCTGTACCGGATCAAAGTTCTCTTATATCCTGATTTCTCTCATATCAGGGTTTCTCTTATATTTGGACGATTTTATAAACATTACCACTGGCAATTTGGGACCAGAGAAAATCTCTCTTATATACGGGTCTCTTATATTCGGGTTATACTGTAAATGTAAAAAATAGATTCTGAGGAGAAAAACTTCCTAGCAAGACCCAGTGAAACAACCTTCTTCTATGTGCCCTGTCCCTTCAGGACGTAGGCGATCATGGTTCTCCACGTCTCCCTCTCCCTTGTGGCTCTCAGTATGTTTGCTCTTGTTACACCTCGCAACCCCCATCATCCACCTGATCAGGCCCTGCAAATATGTTATCCACTACCTTCCTCTGTCTCTTTTCCCTTCTATCTGGTCAGTCAGTATCAGGTTCTCCAAGCTCTCCTTCCTTATTCCATGTCCCAGGAACTTAAGTTGTCTCTTCCTAATGCTCAGTATTCATTTCATTTTTGTTGCCATTCTTTCCACCACCTCATCGTTGCTTGCATGCTCAGTCCACGATATCCGCAGCATCCTTCTGTAGAACCACATTTCCGCTGCTTCAAGTTTTGTCCTCATTTTCGATGATATTGTCCATCATTCACTGCCGTATTGAAGAATTGACATCACATAGCAATCTAGCACTCTTTTCTTTGTTTCTAGTGAAATTTTCCTGTGTGTTAGTACTTTACTCAACTTCTGGAAGGCGTCCTTTGCCATGCCAATTCGCCTTCGGATCTCTGTGTCGCACTTTCCATCTCCTACTAGCAATAAAAGCAGCTATGAATTCGATGTCAGTCAGTTAAGTGGCATACGTGATACACGCTTGGGCGATCATGTCTCGAAAGACATGACTGACTGGGCAGAAGATTATCCCGCAGTAGGTTGCCATTGCTTTACATCGAATTTGAGATCATTTAGGATGGCCAATGATGGTAGGCAAAAACATATGTAAGTGTGTTTGTGTCTGTGTCTATAAAACCTATCTTCGTCTGACAAAAAGACCAAGGGTTGTACATTTAGTGAGTATCGAACTCGATAAAGACGAACTTGCTAACCCACGGTCTACAGAAGGGCGCGGTTATAACAAAAATCAACTTAAAGATACAAATCAACATTTTTGATGCAGCAAATTTGAACCATAAATAAAACATTGGAAACCTAAGCTCAGCATAAATTATTTTTTATAAAATGTCATACATACTGGCCCATCTAGCCACATTTGTACATATGCTAAGGTGGGTGGATTTAAATTTACGAGCTTTTTAAAACTTTCATTGGCAGGAAATGGATTTAAATTACGTGTCATTGTATAAAATGTTTGGAGGTTTTCATTTTTCCATTGATATATATATATATATATATATATATATATATATATATATATATATATGTGTGTGTGTGTGTGTGTGTGTGTGTGTGTGTGTCAAAAATATTAACGAAATGGTCTTTAAACAACTGACAATTTGAAATGATTTGTTTGAACAATACTATTGATCGATACTCATATTTAAGTAGATATTCTGTTTCTGTTCATATTATAATCAAACAGAATTATATATTTATTTCTACCGCCCTGATTATTTACGATAACAAAACTTTTCGTAACAACACATTTATCGTAAATAATCAGGCTGGTAGAAATAAATATATAATTCTGTTTGATTATAATATAAACAGAAACATAATATCTACATAATATACGAGTATCGATCAAAAATTCTGTTCAAACAAATCATATGTATATATATATATATATATATAGTCATCCGCAGACAGATCTGTTTCGCTGTATCACAGCCCATCATTACGGTTAGACTCCGATTACTTTTAACCCAGGATTGAAACCCAACCGAACTGGCGTCAGTTGGCGATTCTATCTCTGGGCCATGGTCGCACGGTAGAAAAAGGCAGACTTTTAGCATGTATATTGTCATTATACACGCCCAATAGCCAGAGTGCTCTAATTCATTAGTGAATGAGCGTTGCGTACATATATGGGGGGGGGGGTAATCAAGTAATATTATTTAACATCGAATGTAATATACATTCCTCGAAATATGTTATGTCATAACTGACTACTAATATCAGCTATGCTAAGCGGACCTTAGTTACAGTTTCTGGGAGAGAACGCATAATCTAGCGTGATTATCAGTCTGAACAAGGCCAGGACGCTCAAACCGTCGGTCATGATGACTTGTAAGTTTGAACTAGCACAGCCATTGACGGAACCCAAAGGTTTCTGTCTACTGTCGTGGTATGGTTTTCAGACACTTTCCAAAGATGCAGCCCGCTGAGGTTGTCTCCTCCAGACTGATAACATCGAGAAGTTACCTTCCTGTCAAACCCGGCGTTCATGGTCAGAAAGTGAATGAAGGCCTGGAAAGATATACAGTGTTTAATGAATATTGAAATGATTAATTGAAAGATTATTGAAAGATATTGAAATGATTAATTTACGATTTCATATATTTTACATTCGGATTAAGGTCCTCACCCCTATAGATGATATCACAAAATTGCGATCATTGTGGCTTTCTTCACGTATCTCTCAAGCTGGATAACGTTCAGGGAATTTCGAACTGAACACTTTATTTAATCTACGGATTGGTAGAGTGGTTTTCTTCTGCTGGTCATATCTAAGGATATCTGCGCAATTATTGTTCGTATGTGTATTGTGGAGCAGTGGATATCGGCTCGGAACGAGAAATCGGAGAGCCGAGTTCGAATTCCAGTTGAATTCATTGCATTCACTTACACGCAAATACCCTTGAGAAAGGTATTAATCCGTCTCTTCCTTCCAGTTATGGGTTAAATAACAGAACAGATTGGGTTCTATAGCCTTGGCTGGCAACCAGTCTACCGCAGAAAGCAATGTCACCTACTGCGGGATAATCTTCTGCCCAGTCTTTCGAAACATGATCGCCCAAGCGTGTTTCACGTATGGCACTTAACTGTCTGAAAAACATTGAGTTTACATTTGTACTATTCGGCCCTTGGATTAAACTCACAATGAATATGCTACCAAATATTGAATTCACAGTGCTACTGTCTGTGATTAATATACGGAACACCAAAATACACGATGTGAAAGGTACATTCGTGTCATTTTATATTTTTAATTTGGTTCTTATTTTGTTTTTGTTTATTCGACTGCATCGTATAGTGGCATCAGTTGGCCACTGTTTGTGAGAAAAAGAGAACCATGACGTAATTTCCTCCGCCAGGAATTTGAAAGAAGGTGGTGCTGCCCTGGGTCCAAGATGGTGGATGTTGGAAGACCCGATGTTTGGCAACAGAACTCTGCACCAAATATGAAATAATGTCTAAGTGAAAACATATAAACAAATCTATACTTTGCCATTTAAACATTAATTTTGAAAAATAAAAATTAAAAATAATTTAATTATTTAAACACGAAATAAATATCAAACGGAGTCTACACTCGCTTTTCAAATAGCCCTTCACTTCAAAAAACCCCAGAACATTCAAGAAAACAACCTACCCTAAGAAACACAAACGTTCTCTCTGCGATACCAATTATAGCATTGTTACATTATCTTTGATACTATAGGATACAAATCCTATATCATCTAACAACTAACAAAAATACACAAAATAAAATTACACAATACAAAATTGGATTCAAACGACTAAATAGATTTTGCAAAAAACCCAGAACAAGAACAATTCACAATTCAGTGCGGAAAGTAAAATCCTGGACCCTGATTGGATAGCAAATGGAGAAACGATATGTGACGTTGGTCAAACGTTTTTTCACACCTAAAGTGAAAATGCTCGCTGGAGCCGGTCACATGGAAGAGGTATCTGATAGCATCTCACAATGTAAGGAAGAAAGTACAAGTTGACTCGGTCACGTCCCGCCGACCTTTTCTTCCAACTTCCTTTTCTTCTTTTTCACTCCACGCCGCCAAAGAGAACAACAACAACAGGACACTCTGTCTCCGATAAGTACTGTTTCTTTATTCCTTCTTTCTTATCCTATAGCCGACCTACCAGAAAGAGGAGGGAACATAAGACTTTACATTCTGCTACTATCAAACCATGAACTCTAAACTTCTGTGGACATTTTACATACTTACATTTCTCTTTGAACAATTTTAACTACAAAACTACATACATTTTCTCAATGAACATTTTTCTTCTCACAAATATGTTATAGTGTTCCAGTTAACACAATTTCACTTCTATTTTTCTTCTTACAATTTTGTTATTATGTTAATAAATCTTTACTTTAATGTACACACGAAATATTTTATCCTTTCACATTTCAACATCCAACCTTCAACCTTCTGGTATTTACATTGTGGAAACTTTGGACGTGTTTGCCACAAGTCCAATTTATCAAGCATCACCGAGGCTCCTACAATACTCAACGAAATAGTAGAGAGTATAAAGAGTAGGTATCTCCACGAACTCACTGAAAAAAAAACAGCATAGTATGAAGGAAAAGGCCTCAACCTAAATAAAAACAAAGTTTTCTCGGCAAAATGTTTATGTTATCATTAAGAGGATAGATCAAAGTATTTTTAAAATATTTTTTTATATTTATTTTAATTGTTTTTAATAGGTTCATTTTGTGGCAGAAAAATCTCTTTTTTTTTTCTATCGTCAGTGCAAAATCTAAATTGACGCAGAGTCTATGACGTCAAAACGTAATATTACTCAAAGCATTTTTTTTTTTACTGTGAAAGACACATTAATTGAGAAATTCTTGCAAGAATCAAAGAACGGTCGGATTTTTATGAAAATTTCAGGAATTATTCATAATTGACTGAAATCAGTTTTGAAATAATTATGTTTAGAAAATATTGGTAAAAATATTTTTATTTTAAATATGTTACCCCCACATCAATTAATTTCCAGATATGTCGAAAAATGCGGCTAGGTCCACCCATATAGTTAATTTTAATTAAATTCAGGAGTCTTTGGGGAATTCTAATCAACTGTCTTTTTTTCTTTAAAATCTGCTTATTTTTAGAAAATCTGCCGCCGAATTGCGAAAACAAAAATGTAATAAAACTTTGCCATTTTTTATTTGGATGAACTTTTAATTGCTTTTATAAACATAATAACTTAATGATATCATAATCTGAATAGAACATTTTTTTTCCATTAATTGTTTTAATTTTTATTATTTTTTATTAAGTAATTTCTAACGTTTCAAAAAAATTTTCAGATTTTCTCCTCCTATGACCCCGCGATTTTCTGAAATTAATGTGTGGCAAATATATTTATTAATCGAAAAATCTAAAAGCTTGCTATAAATAATGCAGCTCATTTTTTTTTTTTTTTCATAATTAAAACATTTTAATTTTCTGCAGGATGATTACCCGTATTTTGTTTGTACGGGTGGCCGTACGCGATATTTATCATTAAAAGGTCACGTGATTCAAGGGTTGTCCTCCCTTGCATGAAAAAAATCCGTATATAAACCGACTATATGATGCAGGACCTGTACCTGGAAAAGCAGCTCAGGAATGAGGAAGATTAAAGAGCCAATTAAAAAACCACAACTGCTCTTTTCCGGGCCACAAAATATTCCTGAATGTCTTTTCTCTTCAAGGTATTGCATAAATACATCATGAAATGATAGTGTAATCAAATATCTATACTTAATCATAACATCTACAGTTCTATAAAAATTAAATTAGATATATTTTACCTTGTTATAAACTTAATAACATATTAATATGAAAAATATATAGTAAAAATATTAATAAATAACATATCTCATATTGCTCGGTTATTTTAATTTTTTTTCTTTCTTAAGCGTCCGGCTATAAAGCGAAACTGAAATTCTATAAAATATTATGTAATTGATGAAAATATTATGTTAACTTTTTAATTTTACGATGTAGTTAAAAACCGAAAAAAAAAAGAAATTAAAATTTGAAAATTTAACCATTGTAGATACTTACAAATTTGGTCCGTTTGTCCACCATAGTTATCGTTATTGACAACCGGAAGCTGTCATTAAATCAATCATCTGCTCTGATGACTGATAAAAAAAGGACTACTGTATTTAAGATAAGCTTTTGTCGTAA
The DNA here is from genome assembly GCA_037127315.1 of Ascarosepion bandense. Lineage (NCBI taxonomy): Eukaryota > Metazoa > Mollusca > Cephalopoda > Sepiida > Sepiidae > Ascarosepion > Ascarosepion bandense. The sequence goes on from JBBBDQ010001011.1 coordinate 4,597,364, forward strand.
ATTTTATGCAGTAAGCAAGTACTATCGTTTGAAGTCAGATTAAAGTAAGTTTCAATTTAAGCAATTGACTTAAATAACGTGTCAGCGAGATATATTTTATTTTTGCAAGATTTTTAAAATAGAAATTTGGATACTGTTTACGAAAAATGTCGATCAATCAAAACTGGCGGAAAAATTGAGTTTTTTTTTTTTTATCCGAAACTTTTTTTATTCCAATCAATATAATTTCGGTTTAAAATACACCAGGGTATTTTGCTTACGGAAATTGCTAAATTTAATTTGTTGGCTTTCAACTAAAGCTAATTTTAAAGCTTGAAGTTAGCTTATTTATTTTTAAAATTTAAATTTAAATTTACGTATCAAGAAATGGTTAGAGGTACCTAAAAAGAGATAAAAAATGATAAAAAGGGGAAATAACCAGTACATTCGTCTCATAAATACGCACAAGCGAACACAGACAAACACAGACACACATAAAGAGAAAAAAAATTCAACATAACACCAATAATCAGCGCAAAAATTAATTTTTTTAACTTTGTCAATGTCTGAAAAAAACCCTTAACGAGTGAACCGAGAGATCAGTACGATTAGACATACGATTGCTTTTAGCCAGGACTGAAACCAGACCGAACTGACATCAGTCGGCGATTCTACCTCTGAGATATGGGTGCTCAGTAGAGGAAAGCGGACTTTAGCGTGTTATATACAATGTAAACATACGCCAGTAGCGAGAGAGTTCAAATTCATTACTGAATGAATGATGCGTAGATACCTGAGTAGCTACAGTTTTTACAAAGTCTATCATTCCTCCATAGTGCTCAAGCAGAGTATGAGAGTGTATAGTCTTGAGTGAGTGAGTCGTGAGTGTATATGAGTCGTGAGTGAGTCGTGAGTGTATGTGAGTCGTGAGTGAGTCGTGAGTGTATATGAGTAAATAGATAGAATATGCATTATAAATGGTTTCCGTTATAAATATTTTGATAGAAAAATTCTAGAAAGCAGTAATCATACAAAGATATTTATAGCAATTATATCCTCTCTTAAAAGGTTCTTAAAGAAAAAAGATGCTGGTAGAGCTATGTTTAGACTTTTTATGTTGAAGGACTTTGGAAATATAAAAGAATACTTATAAGTAGAACCAAAAAAGAGACAGTTGAAAATTCTAGGTCATACACTGAGGAAAACGTGTTTGGAGAAATAGACACCCTCAAGAAGGGAAGAGGCAAGCAGCGAATAAAGTGCCCAATGAACTTGTATCAATGATTCGCAGAACAGTGATTAGGAATGACAGCGAAAAGACAGAACTTACTAAGAGCTACAAAGCACAGGAAGTTGGAGAGAGCCATGATTTCACACGTCCTGAAGGGACATGATACACAAAAGAAGAAAAAGAAGACTGACTGACTGACTGACTGAATTAATTTGTTTTTGGCAAAAGGTGTATGTGTTCGAGGTCTGTAAAAGAACGTATAATTAATTTAAAATGTAAGATTCTTCCGAACAGCCTGTTCCACTGACTATGCCGATAAACTCTATATAATCGTCTTTCTATATATTGTAGACTGCACAATCATGTCAGTAGTTATTACATTAGAGCGTGGCATAGTCCGCTCATAGTCCACAAATTACGTATTAAAAAATATTCAATTCACTCTGGCATTTCAAAAGAGTCAGTCAGTTAAGTGCCATACGTGATACACGCTTGGGCGATCATGTCTCGAAAGAGACATGACTGACTGGGCAGTAGATTATCCCGCAGTAGGTTGCCATTGCTTTATGCGGTAGACTGGTTGCCGACCAAGGCCATAGAACCCAGTCTGTCCTGCTATTTAACCCATTACTGAAAGGAAGAGACGGATTAATACCTTTCCCAAGGGTATTTGCGCGTAAGAGAATACAATGGATTCAACTAGAATTCGAACTCGGCTACCCGGTTTCTAGTTCCGAGCCGATATCCACTGTACCACAACGCACATTCAAAAGAGCAACTTACACAATAATAATTTTGTTGCAAGCTTATTTAATAAGGGAAACATACAGACCATTTAAAACACAAACTTTTTGATATTTCAAAAATTGCCTTACTTATCCATGTATAATTATGAAAATTGTTAATCTATAAAAATAAGTGATTATGATTGTTTATGAAGAAAAATAATATCCAAGAAAATATATACATCAGTTATATACTAGCAGTATAGCCCGGCGTTGTTTGGGTGTAATGAAAGCTTTAAAACTAATTCATGGTCCTGGAGCTCAGACATTTTGGACGTTGGCACGAAAGACTAAAAAGCAATAGTTGTTTCCAGTTAAAGCGAAACCGTAGACTGAAAGAAAAATGAATGGATGTAAGTCAAACTTTGATTTCCTGGTATCGATATCAAATAAGGTTTTTTTCGTCGTAAACTGAATTTTGAAGGCTAAATAAGTCCTCTGAGTAAATGGTATCATGGCTGAGACTAAGAACTACAATTATACCTACTTAGAGCCAAACCCGAAGCAAAAACTAAAATAAAAGGGCTGAAAAAAATACAGACATACAGGCAGAGAAATGGACACACACACAAACATCTTGCGTTATATATATATATATTATCGATTTTCTGCCCTATTGTAAGAACTGCAACCTTGAAACTTCTGAATATCGTCTTGTCTTTGTCTATGAGTCTATAGTACAACTGTGTAAATTTTCAAGAAAATCTGTTCAGCCGTTTCGGAGTCTATAGGTAACGGATACACATACACACATACACACACATACACACAGACAAAGTTCCATTTATAAATAAGTTTATATATATATATATATATATATATATATATAAATTTACACAGTTGTACTATAAGAGTCTGCGAGTGTCTTTAGCTAGGTTTTGTGTCGAGGTACCTCCGATAAATATCAAAAATCGATAATCGAAAAAATCGGCTTATAGAAGGAGTGGTCCGATTTTAATCAAATTTGATACACTCATAAACAAAAACATAAGAAACGATATTCAGAAGATTCAAGGTTGCAGTTCTTACAATACTGCAGAAAATGGATAATATATATATAAATGCTTTCATTACTCCCGAGCAACGCCCGGCTATACTGCTAGTAGTCTATAAAAGAAAAATTCTTACTAAATATAATTAATATGAAAAAATATCATAAAAATAAATTAGCTATTGATTGATTAAAATTCAAACTCGATTGACGAAAAATCTATGAAAAAAAATAAAATTCAGACTTGATCGACTTAATGATATTTAAATCGGGTTTGAGACCACCAAGAACCAAGGCATGTTTGGTGTGTATGCTCAGCCGAGCGTTGGAAGGACGATAGATTTGCGTGTTGACTCCACCCGTCACCTGCACTGCAACGGTGTACGACGTGCGTACACAGGGCGGATCCTTCCATGCAATATACGTACAACCGTTCTCATGATCCATTTACACAAAAAAACAACACACAAACTGACGGGAAAGATATAAAGGATCGTCGGCCTTGAATATTACGCCATGTCACGAAAATTTAACAAGATTCAGAACACTAGTATACAGTGTAGGTGTGTTGACTTTACTTCGTAGCGAAATACAGCATTCAGTGCTGATCGAACACTGTTCTATTAGCTTTCAATATACAAGGTCCTAACTGCAGAAATATATATATATACTAGCAGTATAGTCCGGTATTGGTCGGGTGTAATGAAAGCTTTAAAACTAATTCATGGTCCTGGATCTCAGACTTTTTGGAAGTTGGCACGAAAGACTAAAAAGCAATAGTTGTTTCCAGTTAAAGCGAAACCGTAGACTGAAAGAAAAATGAAGAAATGGAAGTCAAATTTTGATTTCCTGGTATCGATACCAAATAAGTTTTTGTCGTCGTAAACTGAATTTTGAAGGCTAAATAAGTCCTCTGAGTAAATGGTATCATGGCTGAGACCAAAAACTACAATTATACCTACTTAGAGCCAAACCCGAAGCAAAAACTAAAATAAATAAGCTGAAAAATACAGATATACAGGCAGGTAAACAGACTCACACACAAATATCTTGCCTTTTATATATATATATATATATATATATATATATATATATATATTATAGATTTTCTGCACTATTGTAAGAACTGCAACCTTGCGACTTCTGAATATCGTTTCTTATGTCTTTGTCTATGAGTGTATCAAATTTGATTAAAATCAAACCACTCCTTCTATAAGCCGATTTTTTCGATTGTCGATTTTCGATATTTATCGGAGGTACCTCGACACAAAACCTAGCTAAGAACACTCACAGACGCTTATAGTACAACTGTGTAAATATTCAGGAAAATCTGTTCAGCCGTTTCGGAGTCTATAGGTAACGGACACACACAGACACAGACATACACAAATTTATAAATAAGTTTAGATAGATAGATAGATAGATAGATAGATAGATAGATAGATAGATAGATATGAAAAGAATGAAATAGATATGAACAGAATGAAATAGATAGATAGATAGATAGATAGATAGATAGATAGATAGATAGATAGATGATATGAAAAGAATGAGATAGATAGATAGATAGATAGATAGATAGATAGATAGATAAACAGATAGAAACAGATGGAGATAGATAGATAGATAGATAGATAGATAGATAGATATGAAAAGAATGAGATAGATAGATAGATAGATAGATAGATAGATAGATAATGAAAAGAATGAGATAGATAGATAGATAGATAGATAGATAGATAGATAGATAGATAGATAGATATAAACAGATAGATAGATAGATAGATAGATAGATAGATAGATAGATAGATAGATAGATATGGTGGAGGTGGGTATGTAGGAGAGAATGAGAAATGCTTTCATATGACGTGTTTCATCCTTTAAGACTTCATCGAACGAAGTTTATATTTATGTTCATGCGACTACACATGCGCACGAACGAGAGACGCTGGGAATTTTATAGTATTTACAATATTCGGACTATTGTCTTCATCTTTGTTGCCATTTGTACGACGTTTCGGACGTTGTACGCTCCGGCCTTCTTCAGGCGCTAGGAATTTCAAACCGAACCCTTTATTACAATCACTGAGGTATATGATCTCCATCCCTTGCGTAGAGCTTCTTCTAATAGTCATGAGTTATCTCCCTCTAACCCTGTAATTTGAACTCACAACTCTTTGGGTCAAGTCAGAGAAACTAACCAGCCTTTATATCTATTTGATCATATGTCCTTAATGACACGTGGCTCAGTGATTGTAATAAAAGCTTCGGTTCGAAATTCCTAGCACCTGAAAAAGGCCGGAGCGTAAAACGGCCGAAACGTCGTACAAATGGCAACAAAGACGAGGACAATAGTCCGAATAATGTAAATACTATAAAATTTGAATTTTTGGTTGCTATTTTGTCTATATTTCTGAGATGATTTAGTATTTACAGTATTTACACTATTCGGACTATTGTCCTCATCTTTGTTGCCACTTGTACGATGTTTCAGCCGTTGTACGCTCCGGTCTTCATCAGGTGCTAGAAATTTTGAACCGAACACTTTATTACGATCACTTCATTCATTGTCTAGAGCCTCGGAACGAGAAATCGGGAATCTGAGTTCGAATTCCAGTTGAATTCATTGCATTCACTTACTCGAAAATATCATTGGGAAAGGTATAAATCCATCTCTTCCATCTAGTTATGGGTTAAATAACAAGACAGATTGGGTTCTATATCCTTGGATGGCAACCAGTCTACCACAGAAACTAATGGGAACCTACTGCGAGATAATCTTCTCCCTAGTCAGTCCTGCCTCTTTCGAGACATGATCGCCTAAGCGTGTACCACGTATAGCACTTGACTGACTGATTGACATCATGTCTAAGTTTGTGCTGATGGATTTTGTTCGTAGGTTTAAATTCTCAACCGCTTCATAGGAATTTATATCTATTGTGCAATCACATTCTTTTATACATATCAAAACCTCTTTTTCTTTTGGGTGTACCTCATTTTGTCATATCTATAAATCTCTCAACTGATCTCAGTCTGTTCTATCTACGTATTTTTGCATGTATGTGTCTATAGGTACCTGGCCGTGTGCCTGAAACGTTTGCTTTTGAATCTCATCAATGGTCGATTTGTCAGGAAGGTAACTTCTTGATACTGTAAATGTGGGGAGTCGATTTTAATGAACCTGGTAACCATACCACGGTTTCTTTTGTGAATGAAACCGTGTAAACGAAACTGTTTGGTAGACGTCAATGGTTGCTAGCACAAAGTCATCGTGACCAAGAGTTTGAACATAAAGATCTTGTTCAGGCTGTTGATCACGCCATATATATATATATATATATATATATATATATACTAGCAGTATAGCCAGTCATTGCTCGGGTGTAATGAAAGCTTTAAAACTAATCCATGGTCCTGGAGCTCAGACTCTTTGGACGTTGGCACTAAAGACTAAAATGTTTCCAGTTAAAGCGAAACCGTAGACTGAAAGAAAAATGGATGTAAGTCAAATTTTGATTTCCTGGTATCGATTTATATATATATATATATATAGGATTAAAATCGGACCATTCTTTCTATAAGCCGATTTTTTCGATTATCGATTTTCGATATTTATCGGGGGTACCTCGACACAAAACCTAGCTAAAAACACTCGCAGACGCTTTTAGTACAACTGTGTAAATTTTCAAGAAAATCTGTTCAGCCGTTTCGGAGTCTATAGGTAGCGGATGCACATACACAAAGACACACACACACAAAGACAAAGTCTCAATTATAAATAAGTTTAGATTAGATAGGTATATATATTGTTTTTATAGCTGTGTTGACAGATTCAACCATTTTCTTTTGATTTCTTGATACTGTTGTGTACGTTTGCTTAGGAGAGTAGTAATTCTGTTAAAAAAGATTAAATAGGGAAAAGGCCTGGCCATAGATTCATATTTGTGTAATATTCAATGGCGGCACTCTCGAGGATTTTCATTTTGAGTTTTTTTAGTGCATTAGTTAAGTTGTTATTTTTTAGGTCTCTTCTGTGCTCATAATTGCGTTTTTTTTTTGTTTTTTTTTGTTTTTTTCAATTTCTACTTGTTTCTCCAATATATTGAGAGGAACAGTTTTGGCAATTTATTTTATAAATGCCTGCTTCAGATATGTTATTGTTATTAGTGTTTGAGGATCTGAGGATATCCGTAATGGTTTTTGAAGTGTTAGTGACTATTTTAAGATTATTTAATTGAGATAGGTTGCGCGAGTCATACATAGAATTAAATTCAACCACAATTTTGATTTTAAAAGTGCTACACTCATAGAAAAAGAAAATAACTGACTTAGAAGGAAAATCCTCGAGAGTGCTGCCATTGAAAATTACACAAATAATAATCTACGCCCAGGATTTTACACTTTTTCACCCTTTTTTAACAGAACTACTACTCTCCCAAACAAAAGTACACAACAGAATCAAGAATTCATATATATATATATATATATATATATTCTAAACTATCACCCGGTTCACACTCCACCCACGTCTATTGAACAGGTGTAGAGGATCAACCCTTGTTCCCTGTTTAGGATGCGGTTTCCGGTTTTCTCTTTTCCAATCTTTTCCCTCTTTTTTTTTTTTTTTCAATTTCAGTAGATAGACTAAACTATCACCCGGTTCACACTCCACCCACGTCAATTGAACAGGTGTAGAGGCTCATCCCTTGTTCCCTGTTTAGGATGTGGTTTCTGGCTTTCTCTCTTCTAATCTTTTTACTCTTACGTAGCCCCCTGCACATCAGTGGCATTTCCGCCTTGCTCGGGGTGATATGATTAAAAAAAAATAATATATATATATATATATATGGCTTTCTTTTTTCCAATCTTTTCACTCTTATGTAGCCCCCTGCACATCAGTGGCGTTACCGCCTTGCTTGGGGTGATGTGATTTTTAAAAAAAATGTATATATGTACAGTCTGTAAACAGTGAGGATAATCCAACAAGATTAACTTAATATATTTTTGTACCAAATGGAAGTTATATTGTAAGGTCTGATGAAATGAGCTAATTAGCTCGTAGAAATGAACTATAGTTTATAACCACTTGAAATGACGTGTTGAGTTTTCCTTTATATATATATACATGTGTGTGCGTGTGTGTGCGCGCGTGTGTGTGTGTGTATCTTATTATATATATATATATATATATATATATATATATATATATATATATCTTCTTCACCGAGGTTAAGCAACGTCAAACTTGTTCAGTACCTAGATGTGTGACCGCTCGACCTGGTGTAATGGATAATGTGTCGGAATTGTTAATCGGAGAAATGATTTCAAATTCCAGTTGGGTTAAGTAAATTCACTAACAAACGAATACCTCTAAGAAAGATAATGATCCATCTCTTCTACCGCAAGCTATGTGTTAATTAGTAAACCTAGTATCACTAAAATCAGTATTATCATCCCAAAGCCCCCCGCCAAAAAATTTCATACAACCTAAAAATATTTTCTGTTTTTAATCTGCAAAAGTTTGATCAGTCAGTCAGTTAAGTGCCGTGCGCGATACACGCTTTGGGCGATCATGTCTCGAAAGAGACATGACTGACTGGGCAGAAGATTATCCCGCAGTAGGTTGCCATTGCTTCCTGCAGTAGACTGGTTGCCGACCAAGACTAAAGAACCCAATCTGTCCTATTATTTAACCCATAACTGGAGGGAAGAGACGGATAAATACCTTTCCCAAGGGTATTTGCGCGTAAGTGAATGCAAGGAATTCAACTGGAATTCGAACTCGGTTCCCCGATTTCTCGTTCCGAGCCGATATCCACTGCGCCACAACGCACATCCCACAAACAAAACAAAACAAAACAAAACAAAAAAAAAAAAAAAAAAAAAAAAAAAAGGTTGATAACTAATCAATTAAACAATCAATCAAATACATACGTCCTTATATTTTCATATATTGCTTTAATGCTATTTCATATTTAACGTTCGAAAAAGCTTAGTCTCGTCAGGGCTTGATGTACGAAAGTTTATCGAATATCTGGCTCTGAGTTTTTGACGAGAAACAATACTCTTCCGTTTATTTATTGAGCACTTTCTACCAGAGATTGAGCTGACCTAAAAGTATCTGACATTCTTGTACTTCCTTTGTTGTATTATAGATATAGATGCATATGTGTCAGTAATATATATATATATATATATATATATATATATATATTCTTCATTTGTAAACAAGTTATTATTCGACCTGTATATATATTACCTCAGTCGTTTATACCGTCGTGGGTATGACGATAATGTACATCTGACAGCAAGGCCACTGATCGAGAGGTTTTGATCGGGAGCCTAGAGTCACCTCTTAATTGATGTCGTTCCCATGTTTTACAATGACCCGGTGAGGTAGCACCTAACAGGGTCCCAGCTATGGTTAAATCGTAGACCCCCAAACAGGGTCAAACATTATGAAAATATAGAAATACAGTTTTATAGTAAAAATATTAGTAATACATTTTCATATATTGAAATAGCAGCAATACGTTTTCTTAAATTAACAAAGCTTCCAAGAAAATCAAATTTTGTTATTAAATTACCAATAAGGAGTTTATGCGCCATTAAACAAGCCAAACCAAACAATTACGTGTCTGATTATCCATTTATTTTCATTTTGTTTCTGATATGAATAAAAAATATTTGCCAACTTACGGATATTTTCATATGTGAAAGGGGATATCAACTCGGAACGATAAATAGGGTAGCCGAGTTCGAATTTCAGTTGAATTAGTTGCATTTACTAAGGCACAAATACTCTTAGAAAAGGTATTACTCCGTCTTTTCCCTCCAGTTATGGGTTAAATAATAGGACAGATTGGGCTAGACAGCCTTGGCTCGCAACCAGTCTACCGCAGAAAGCAATGGCAACCTACTGCGCGAGATTCTTCTGCACAGTCAGTCATGTCTCTTTCCAGACATGATCGCCCAAAGCCTGTATCACGTATAGTACTTTACTGACTGAGATGTCGTTATATCAAATATGCCGATCTGTGGCTAATTTGCACTGATCAGTAGAACACACACACACACACACACACACACACACACAAAATGTCGCCATTTTATATTTTAGTACTTTTATAATTTCGTGCATGTGTGTTTTTGTTTTATAATCATTTTTGTCAACTGCACAGGATAAAAGGGTCATTTGAGCACCGTTTGCGAGAAAAAAGTTCTTCATGATGCGATTTAATATCTAAACTTATAATTAAATAAAACTTTGTCTGTGTGTGTCTGTGTTTGTGTGTGTCCGTTACCTACAGACTCCGAAACGGCTGAACCGATTTTCTTGAAATGTACACAGTTGTACTATAAGCTTCTGCGAGTGTTCTTAGCTAGCTTTTGTGTTGAGGTACCCCGATAAATATCGAAAATCGTTAATCGAGAAAATCGGGTTATAGAAGGAGTGGTCCGATTTTAATCAAATTTGTTACACTCATAGACAAAGACATAAGAATCGATATTCAGAAGTTTCAAGGTTGCAGTTCTTGCAATAGTGCAGAAAATTGATAATACATATATATAAAAGGCAAGATGTTTGTGTATGTGTCTATTTTTTTCAGCCCTTTTATTTTAGTTATTGCTTCGGGTTTGGCTTTAAGTAGGTATAATTGTAGTTCTTAGTCTCAGCCATGATACCATTTACTCAGAGGACTTATTTAGCCTTCAAAATTCAGTTTACGACGAAAAAACTTATATGATATCGATACCAGGAAATCAAAATTTTAATTACATCCATTAATTTTTCTTTCAGTCTACGGTTTCGCTTTAACAGGAAACAACTTTTGCTTTTTAGTCTTTCGTGCCAACGTCCAAAGAGTCTGAGCCTCAGGACCATGGATTAGTTTTAAAGCTTTCATTACATCCGAGCAACGCCGGGCTATACTGCTAGTATATATATATATATACTAAATGCGATTGTTAAATTGCCGCAATTATTTTATTATTTCAAATATTCTTTAGGCTGAGTCTGAGCTCCAGGACCATGGATCAATTTTAAAGCTTTCATTACATCCGAGCAACGACGGGCTATACTGCTAGTATATATATATATATACTAAATGCGATTGTTAAATTGCCGCAATTATTTTATTATTTCAAATATTCTTTAGGCTGAGTCTGAGCTCCAGGAGCATGGATCAGTTTTAAAGCTTTCATTACACCCGATCAACACCGGGCTATACTGCTAGTAAGAAGATAAAGACAATAACTCGGAAAAAAAAAACTCATTATGGCGAGAGGATTTTTTAAATCAGAATCTGTGTCAAAAACTCCTTACAAACGTTCCACAAGGTTTTCACACACTGAAAAAAAGAATAAATAAATAAATAAATAAATAAATAAATAAAATAAAAAAAATAAATAAAAAAGATGGTTCTGGTATTTTAAAAAATTTCTGTCTGACTTGAATTAATGAAAAGGCATTCCTGTAAGTTGGTCGGTTAGACGATATGGCCGCGTAAATTATTCTTCTTCTGTCATCGTGACAACCAAGGAGGACACTGAGAAAATTATAGCTGTGTCATCGAGAGAAATCACATATTCATTAAATGATTTCCCGAATTACATAAAACATGGCCAAACAACATTAATATTTATCGTTTCAAATGGCTTCTTTTCTTTCCAACCAATTCTTTTTGTATGACGATTTGAAGGATTAGAGAGAGGCTTTGAATTATTCAATTTAGTTTGGTTCGCATATTTGTGTTCTAAACTTGCTTGTTAACGTCCGTTGCATTCATATATATATATATATATATATATATATATATATCAATCATATATATATGTATGCACATATTGAAATACATATATATATATGTGTGTGTGTATAAATATGCGCATATATATGTACATCAATAGATATATATATATATATATATATTGAAATATATATACATATTGAAATATATATATATATATATATATATATATATATATATATATATATATATATAGGGGTAGCTACTCCGACTGACACCAAATCGGTCGAGTTTCGATCCCGGAAAAAAGCAAGTGGATGTGTTTAGCCACGCTGATGAGCTGTGATACAGCTTTTATGTGGATCACTAATATATATATATATATATATATATATATATATATAAACTTATTTCTTTGTCTGTGTGTGTGTGTGTCTGTGTGCGTGTGAATCCGTTACCTATGGACTCCGAAACGGCTGAACAGATTTTCTTGAACATTTACACAGTTGTGCTATAAGCGTCTGCAAGTGTTATTAGCTAGATTTTGTGTCGTGGTACCCCCGATAAATATCGAAAATCGATAATCGAAAAAATCGGGTTATAGAAGGAGTGGTTCGATTTTAATCAAATTTGATAGACTCATAGACAAAGATATAAGGAACGATATTCAGAAATTTCAAAGTTGCAGTTCTTACAATAGAACAATCAGGCAAATATCCTTGACACCAGCTAAATCCACTTTTTTCAAGGGGAATCAAAAGTTTCTATAAACTACGCGTGATTAGAATCAAATCTCAGACTCTACAAAAAGAGGCTATCATTTCTGTTCTATCCCATCTCATAGTCTGGATTACACGTTTAGATTCCGTTCATGATATGAAAACGCGGCGATGTTTTGTCCATTGCCATAGAAGGACTAATGAATCGGTATGCAACCTTGTAAAAGTAGAACCAGTCCATTCGTTATTAGTTGAAAATCTGTGATGCGCTTTTGGTGGGGGTGGGGCATAACAGTTATCCTATTGGGAGAATATGTTTTATTAATTCTGTGTGTTTGACTTGAGCTGAAAGATATTTGATCTTTTCAAACATAATTTAAAGTAACATTGATAAAACTGATTCTAAATAAATAAGGACCCTAGAGAGAGCGCGTGTTTGTTTTGAAGAAAATTGTAAACAAAATATACACTTATACTAATTTTCTAAACATATAAGGCTAAATATAAGAGACAATTCTAAACGTCGTATTTTGGCTTTGATTTCAGTTGAAAATAAAGACAAAAATTCTCCAAGATTTGGATAATTTTTTTATTAAGTTGGTTCTAAGCTTTCGGCTCAAATGAGCCTTCTTCGGAGAGGTTATAAGGATGGTAACACAATAACATCCACCATCAGCGATGATTTTATCTTGTGTTGACATACAACTCCGCTAAGCAACGGCAATAGTTACCAAAAATAACAAACGCAGTTCTTAAATGTGCAATGCTGTTCTATGACGTCACACCGCGTGATAGCGCGAAATGATAACAGAACCATATATTCAAATGCAATGTAATGCGTTATGAGCAGATTTAAACGTGATTTTATTAAGTGTGCGTTGTTTGTATTTAATGTAGATGGCCTCCAATATCTGAAGCTTCTTTTTACTGTGTGTATGGGTGAGGATTATTGTATTGTTGACTAAAATCTGTTTGATATTACCTACCTGGTTATGTTTTTCAGAGAAATGTTGTTTAATTGTACTCTGATGAGAAAGGTGACAGGTAAGTCTACGGGAGAGCATGGTTGTAGTAAATTATGCTAATTTGTGTGACTCATAATGGGGACGTAGGGCTTGGAGAGTTTTGTCACTCACAGGATAACAAAGGTGAGATGGGTAGGTGGGGGAAGCGGGCGTCTTTCTCTGACGTGTTTATGCGAATAAATGGAAAAACGAAGAATTGGAAGGATGGTAAAAAGTCAAACATTACTAAGAGCTACAAATTATAAGAAACTGTGGATGCCATAATCGCCTACACCCTGGCAGGAGACGCCATAGTCTGAATTACATAATGCATTATTTGCATATGTTACTTAATTTGAAAAGATGTAAATAACTGAGAAGCGTTCTGACAGTGGATGGAATGTGCGATGTTGAGATCTGAAGAAACAGTGGCATATTTCAAGAGCAAACCAGAATACTGAGAGACAGGAAAATCTCATTGGAAACAAAGAAAAGAGAGTGTTGGACTGCTATGTGATATCTGTCCTTCTGTAGGACAGTGAGTGCTGGACGATCTCCTCAAGGATAAAGGAGAGTCTTCAGGCAGCAGAAATGTTGTTCTACAGAAGGATGCTGAGGATACCATGAACTTAGCACATGAGCAACGATTAAGTGCTGGAGAGGATGCAAACGAGAAGAAAATTCATACTTAACTCCAGAAAGAGGCAGCGTAAGTCTCTGGGACACTTAATAAGGAATGAAGGCTTGGAGAATCTAATACTCACAGGATGGATAGAGGAAAAGAAAGACAGAGGAAAGCAGCGCGGGACATACTTAATAGGTTTGAGCAAATGGATGCCGGAGCACGGTTTGGGAAAGATAACAAAAAGAAAAATGTTGAGAGCGACAAGAGACAGGGCCAAGTGAAAGTCCATGATTGCCTACGTCCTGAAGGGACACGGCACATGTAAAAGAAGATGCTGTGTTTGAAGACAAATTTCACGACGATCGATTTCAATGGGCATAAAAAGTAACTACTCTCGTATAATTTTTCGAAGACGTGTTTCAGCTTCTTACAACTATATATATATATATATATAGAGAGAGAGAGAGAGAGAGAATAAAAGGTGTGAGAGGCCGTGAAAGTTTTGTTTAAAGTGTATATTTATTGTTGTTGTTATTATACATGTTACGATACTTTAAGTGTCCATAATGGTATTTGTGACGCTACACGTGTTTAGAGTCTACGATTGACTCTCTTCAGACGAATAAATATGTGACTTTACGTATCGAGTTCCTTTTGTTTCTGAGGGCCAAGGTGTTGTTTATAAATAGAAAGAAAAAGAAAAATAAAAATAAAAAATAAATCATATCAGTAAAATAAAATTAAATTAAATTAAAAAAATATATATAAACAGAGAGAGAGAGACTATAGTATATATATATATATATATATATATATATATATATATATATATTATCCTACGTCTATGGCACGACTCGGAGTTTCGTGCGTTATGCAATCATCAGGTGAACATTTCAATAAGCACTTGATGATTGCCTAACGCATGAAACTTGAAACTCCGAGTCGTGCCAAAGACGTAGGATATATATATATATATATATATATATATATATATATATATATATATATATCCGCAGACAGATCTGTTTCGCTGTATCACAGCTCATCAGTACGGTTAGACTCCGATTGCTTTCTAATGCAGTATTGAATCCCGACCGAATTGGCGCCAGTCGGCGATTCTACTTCTGGGCTATGAGTGTTCGGTAGTAGAAGGCAGACTTTTTAGCGTCTATATTATCATTATACGCGCCCAATAGCCAGAGTGATCTAATTCATTTTACTGAATGAGCGATGCGTACATGCCAGAGTAGCTACTGTTTTTAACAACAAGAATTTATTAACAGTCTCTAAGGCCTTTTCGTCCGTCATCTCATCAGGAGAAAATCGTTAGAAAACAAATGAAACGAAAAGAACATCTGATACGTTCTCGTTTGTTGAACGTATACAGGCCGTCCAACTATGCCCTGATAACTAATTTGTTGTGCTCATTTGCTGTATCCAGTCCAGTCTTTTTACTAACGTACCATTAAAGAAGATTCTTGATATTTGTGCCGACTCGTTTTATGAGGGTGACATTACTCCACCTCCCTTTCCTAAGGATGTATTTGTCGAACTTATGACATTTTATACTAGTTCCGTGGAGTTTAGCTT
Source organism: Ascarosepion bandense (assembly GCA_037127315.1). Lineage (NCBI taxonomy): Eukaryota > Metazoa > Mollusca > Cephalopoda > Sepiida > Sepiidae > Ascarosepion > Ascarosepion bandense. The sequence goes on from JBBBDQ010001011.1 coordinate 4,613,038, forward strand.
CGAAAATGTTATGTATAGCCAAGTGGATAAGGTCCAGATGAATAGTCCTCTTGGCCCTGCGTTGGCTGATATTTTTGTTGGTTACTACGAGTCGTTGCTCTTTGGCAATATGTCTAGACCTTTTATTTATTTTAGGTACAGTGATGACACTTTTGCTACTTTTTCTAATGAAAGTGAGGCCTTAAATGTTTTCAATATGCTTATCTCTTTATACAAGTCTTTATCCTTCACTATTGAAGTGAAGAAGGATTGTTTGCCTTTTTTGAACGTTGTTATTGAGCGCATTTATCGTAAACCGACCTTTACTGGGTTTACGATATGAATTGATGTGTGTGTGTGTGTGTGTGTGTGTGTGTGTGTGTGTGTGTGTGTGTGTGTACATATATATATATATATATAGTCATCCGCAGGCAGATCTGTTTCGCTGTATCACATCTCATCAGAACGGTTAGACATCTGATTGCTTTTACCTAGTATTAAAACGCGACCGAATTGGCGTCAGACGGCGATTCTACCACTGAGTTAAGGAAGCAGACTTTTAGCGTATGATGTATCAAACGTGAGAAGTTAGAGTGCTCTAATTCATTACTGAATGATATATATCTCTGATCATACATTGAGCACTATTGTATTTTCACCTGAATAATAATACTATATACTGATATTCACCGACACCTCATGTGTATTTTTATTAATTTACGTTACTATATATATATATATATATATATATATATTAGTCATCCACATACAAGCCCGTTTCGCTGTATCACAGCTCATCAGTGTGGCTAGACATATCCACTTGCTTCTGGACGGGAACGAAACTCGACCGATTTGGTGTCAGTCGGAGTCTCTACTCCCTAAGCCATCGGCGCATGGGGTCGGAGAAGGGAAATTTTAACGTCTTGTATGTAAGCAGTGTATACAGACGCCAGTCTCCGAGAGAACTCAATTCATTTCTGAAGAGTCACGCATATATATATATATGCTCTCATTACGATTGAGTTCTCTAGACAGGAAAATTCAAATAAAAGACAGTTACCACTTCTGCGATTTATGCATAACTCTTCATGAATGAATTGAGTTCTTTCGGTGACTGGCGTGTGTATACACCGCTTATATATAACACGCTAAAATTTCTCTTCTCTGATTCCGTACGGCTATGGCTTAGGGGTGAGCGACTCCGACTAACACCAACTCAGTCGAGTTTCGATCCCATCCAGAAGCAAATGGATGTCTAGCCACACTCATGAGCTGAGATGCAGTAAAACAGGCTTTTATGTGGATGACGAATGAATATATATATATATATATATATATATATATATATAAAGTATCAGAATAAGATATATATATATATATCTTATTCTGATACTTTATATTTAGTGGATGCACATATTTGAGCAGACGCCTCTGTTATTTAAACAGTATATTTTCTTCTACCTGCCTAGATTTTAGAGAGTCTTATAATAAAGACAATTTTTTGACTAAGAGTAAATCCACTCTCAAAAATCCAAGCCGGTATACGAAAATATAAAAAAGCAGAGACGTCTACAAAAAAAAAGGAGTATTCACTAAATATATAGTCTGTAGAAATAATGCTAGACTATGAACAAAATTCCCTAATAATAAGTTCTCTTTCGTATGCATATGTATATATAATCACTTTAAACGTCATTTTTAGCGGATACTCATATTTGAACAGACGCTCTAATTTTTTTTTTTTTTAGATAGACAATACACTTATTTATTCTCGTCTACCGGCTTGGATGTATGAGAATCTTATTAAAGAAGAAATTACGGGATCCGGCAGAGTCCGAACCTAAGCACATCTGGCTAGTGCGAGCTATCACTAAATAGCGATATGCTCTGATCAACTGAGGTACAACGAAGCAATAAGGCAGTTACGGCCTGAATTATATATTTAAGTGAAACTTTTTTTACATAGAACTGTCGACCTTTTCATATCTGCAGAGTTTCGTATCCATAAAAGATAAGGTTTAAGGTGATGATAATCTTTAGATGAATAGATACGAAAAGAATTAGATAGATAGATAGATAGATAGATAGATAGATAGATAGATAGATAGATAGATAGTAGTAAGAATAGGCAAAGATAAAGATAGATAGATAGATAGATAGATAGATAGATAGATAGATAGATAAGAATAAAGATAGATATAGTAAGAATAAGCAAAGATAGATAGATAGATAGATAGATAGATAGATAGATAAGAATAGGATAAAGATAGATAGATAGATAGATAGTAAGAATAGGATAGATAGATAGATAGATAAGAATAGGATAAAGATAGATAGATAGATAGATAGATAAGAATAGGATAAAGATAGATAGATAGATAGATAGATAAGAATAGGATAAAGATAGATAGATATAGTAAGATAGGTAGATAGATAGATAGATAGATAGATAGATAGATATAGTAAGAATAGGCAAAGATAGATAGATAGATAGATAGATAGATAGATAGATAGATATAGTAAGAATAGGCAGATAGATAGATAGATAGATAGATAGATAGATAGATAGATAGATAGATAGAGTAAGAATAGGCATAGATAGATAGATAGATAGATAGATAGATAGATAGATAGATAGATAGATAGATAGATATAGTAAGAATAGGCAGATAGATAGATAGATAGATAGATAGATAGATAGATAGATAGATAGATAGATAGATAGAAATAGAAAAAAAATAGATGGATAGATTGATAGAAAAAAAAATAGGATAGATTATAGTAAGAATAGGCATAAGATAGATAGATAGATAGATAGATAGATAGATAGATAGATGGAAACAGAATTAGATAGATAGATAGATAGATAGATAGATAGATAGATAGATAGATAGATAGATAGATAGAGTAAGAATAGGGATAGATAGATAGATAGATAGATAGATAGATAGATAGATAGATAGATACCCGTGCGCATCCATTGACATCATACAAACTAACGGGCAACCGAAATCTTAGGTACTTCTTTTTAACAAGAAACAGTGAGAATATGCAAAAGCAACAAAAATATTACAAGTAACCGCGTTGGTATATAATGAATACTTAAACTAGTTTTATTTACTTAGTTATCTCCCCCTTATAATTCTTTGAAGTCTATGCGCGGCCTTTCATTTTTTGCTTTTTAATTTGTCTCGAATTTTATACGCATTTTATCGATGTTGTTCTTTTTACTAAAAATTCATTCCAAAGGGATGAAACGAAAGAACTACAAATAGGATCGTCATGAAACCAATGCTTGCCAAATGATAGAATAAATGTTCTTCGAAGCGGTATATACTCATTTGATGTTTCATTGTTTTTTGAGATGTCGGTTTGCCTTTGAGTGCCAAGAGAGTTTATGGTGTCATTTTCATTCAATCAAAGCAGACGATATTTAGTGAAACGTTTTCTTCTTCTTTTACTTATTTATCCATAAAAAAAAAATAAGTAAAATCATAAGACTATAAAAAGTTCTAAAATGAGAGAGTGATTAGTTCTTCCTGTTTTTTTTTTGTTTTTGTTTTTTTTTTTTGTTGTTTGTTTGTTTTTTTGTTTTTTTTAGGGTCTCCAACAAAAACAAACAAAGTAAATTTAGTTCCGCTTTTTTCGTCAGGGAAATTTTTTTTTTTTTTTTTTTTTTTTTTTAGAAATTAAACATTCCACTTTATAACGATTTTAGTAACTTTGATCTTATTTATATTTAAAGAGACCTTTTCGAACTGAAAACAGTTTAAATTTACAAACAATATATTACGTGAAAACAATATCCCTTTCTATAAACAGATAAACACGAATCATTCTTCTCTTTAGAATAACGTTTGAAATAAAATTAAAAAAAAACATTTCAACTTTCTATATTAATTCAACTACAAAAATAGGAAAACAGTATTGCACTTTTTTTTTACTTAAGAGTATCTCATTTTGAAAAAATTAAAAATGGTTCACTTTTTCTCGTCAGAATCCATCTTGCATATTTATATATCTGCCATTCATCCACCCATTAAATATATTCACCCACCCATTAAATGTTTATATATCTGCCATTCATCCACCCATTAAATATATTCATCCACCCATTAAATATTTATATATCTGCCATTCATCCACCCATTAAATATATTCATCCACCCATTAAATATTTATATATCTGCCATTCATCCACCCATTAAATATTGCTATATCTAATCTGGTGTACCTACTGTACATCTCGAGATTCTTGACAAGATCCAAGAAAAGATCTATAATGTAATCGATCCTATCCAGGCATCTCAACCTCATTTACTTTCGTACCAACGTCAACTGGCTTCCCTATGTCTGTTCTACAAATATTTTAATAGCAACTGTACTAATGAGCTTTTACTCTTGGTGAGCTGACGACATGAATTTAAGAGTGCTGCTAAATTGTGCAGATATGCGTTGTGGTGCAGTAGATATCGACTCGGAATGACAAATCGGGGAGCCGAGTTCGAATTCCAGTTGAATTCCTTGCATTCCCTTACGCACAAATACCCTTGAGAAAGGTATTAATCCGTATCTTCCTTCCAGTTATGGGTTAAATAATAGAACAGATTGGGTTCTATAGCCTTGGCTGGCAACCAGTCTACCGCAGAAAGCAATGTCAACTTACTGCAGGATAATATTCTGCCCAGTCAGTCATGTCTCTTTCCAGACATGATCGCCTAAAGCAAGTATCACGTATGGCACTTAACTGACTGACTAAATATAATAGTTCGAATCATGATTAAGACTTCTACTGGTCATAAAGTGAGGGTTCGGTTTTCCATTGTTCTGAAGTAATAAACTGATCCCCCACTAATTACTACGTAGTAATATAATACATCCTTTTCTCCCTCTAGCTATAAATCAAATAGCAGGATACATTTGGTTCTATAGTCTTGGCTGGCAACCAATCTTTCCGTCTTCAGTTAGAACGCTTTCCAGATATTTAAATACCTGCTTGATTGTACCCCCACCCCACTGCTTTTTTTTTTTGCTGATTGCACGCTAAAAGTAAGCAAAATGAACATTTTTTTCATTGACTAGACGATCAAATAATCCCAGCAAGATATTAACATAGCTCCATATACAGACAAACTTTACAAGGACTTTACCCTGCACTTCCTTTCCCACACACAAAATGTTCCCACTACCCTATCGCTATTACTATGGCAAATGTTCAAACGAGCTGGATGCGTTGGTTCTACTAGCTCAAACCTTCTTAGCTATGACCCTCCCATCCTCATGACACGTACAATGAGTCAGATCATCTTCATTTTGTTGAAATTATTTTGAATTTCAAATCGAACAGTTTCTTCCCAAGAACTTCGTGGAACAGGCACTCATAAAAATGCTTCCACGACTACTACAATTTTGACCTCTTTAAAACTATCAGTATCTATCCTACATATCCTCATAATATGCACTTATTTCCCCTTCCTCCTTCTTTGCGATTTCATTATAGTACAACTGTGTAAATTTTCAGGAAAATCGGCTCAGCCGTTTCGGAGTCTATAGGTAACGGGGACACACACAGACACACACACACAGACAAGGTTACATTTATAAATAAGTTTAGATTAGATTGTTTTACGTTTACATTGAAATAATCATGCGTTTACCTGATCATCCTGCAACTTTAATTTTATATTTTTTGCTATTATCACTGCGATTAAACATGATACCACGAAACGATAAGATATTCTTTGTTCCTGTGGGATAGTTAACTTATAAATTCGTTTAATAGATTATTATTAAAGATAAGTATTATTACTAGTCAAATCCAGAGCTGATTAACATTCCTCTTTAATGATAATCTCTATATATAAAAGGCAATCTCTGTGTCTGTGTATGATTGTTCCCTATGCACGCCTACATTTTTTAAGGTACGCCATTCAAACTTTCTAGGTACACTCATCTACAGGGAAGCCAGGTTGACACATACTTTTTGAGTTTTAAATTCAGCAATTTTCCATTTCGCACTTTTTGACCAATGGGCACGATTGTTTACCTTAGCTCCGTAAAACATCTAAGATCTAAGATGATTGCTGAATTACGTCAAAGAAATCAAATCACACGTGTCAAAAGCGACTAAAATATTTTTTATTAAAAAAAAGCAAAAAATGAGCCTTTATATTTAATTTTTATTCCGACGTTTTACGTCACGGAAATCAAATCACACGTGTCAAACGCGACTAAAATATTTTTATTAAAAAAAAAGTCTTTATATTTAATTTTTTTTCCGACGTTTTAAAAATTCATTTGGTCAACAAAAAAATGTGAATATTTTTCCCGTAATTATGAAACAAAAGAAATATTTTTTAAAAACTGTTTTTTCAAACAAAAACAAAATAGAGCGTAATAGTTTTTATATTTCTAATTTTAGTAAAACAAACTAAATAATATTTATGTTTAATTCATTTAGTCGACAAAAAAATGTAAATATTTTCCCCCGTAATTTTGAAATAAAAACTAACGCAATGTTGATGACACGAAACATCACACAAAACATCAATGCTGAAAATGGTTACGAACAGCCTCATCTCTCCTTTCCAACTTTCAATAAATAATTTCCATCTACTCCTCTCATTGGCATCTTCTCCAACTACTAAAATGTTCTGAGTTGCACAGGCAACGCCGGGCTATGATGCTAGTTTAATATAATTCAGCAGACGATGTTATTTCAATTATGGTAACTGAATTGTTAGCATTTGACTTATTCGATTTTTCGTTGTTTGATCTTACGCGACTGAAAATGTAGCCATTTGGCATCGATGTCGTACCTCCTTTCGTGTTGATAAACTGTATTTCATCACTCAGTTGTGTCTCTATTCTCGGAGACTCTTTTGTGTCTCTGTTTTCGGAGAGTACGAAACACAGTTGTGTCTCTGTTCTCTAAGAGTACGCAACTCTGTTTTGTTTCTGTTTTTGGGGAATATACAACTCAGTTGTGTCTCTGTTTATGGCCAGAGTGCAACTGAAAATATTGTGAACATCATTTCACTAAAGTTGTGGAATCGGTAGTAATATCTGTGTTAGCGCATGCGATGGTTGCTGGGGCTGGGTTATTTTTAACCTGGCACGGGTGCACGCGCGTAAGATTTCCACATTAGACTCACCTTGGGTTGGCAAAAAATACAATCGCTTCACGTGTGTAGTACCCGTTCTTATCAGTTGAATCTGATTCTCTCTCTCTCCACTTCTTTCTTTCTTTCTTTCTTTTTTTCGCTCGTTGAATATAAGTAGTGTCCTTTTCTCTCTTTTGACGCGATCAAAACGGAAGAGTCCAATATTTATTAGGTATTGGCGGGGGGTAATGGTAGTGTAAACGAAAGAAATATAGAGCAAGCAATTATAACATGATGAAAATTGATTATTGATGTAATTATTGAAGAATCATCGGTATATATATATATATATATATATATATATAAACGTGCTTTTATATATATATATATATATATATATATATATATATAAAGCACGTTTATATATATATATATATATATATATATATATATATAAAAGCACGTATATATATATATATATATATATATATATAAAAGCACGTTTTTCGTGGTCGAGAGGTCTAAGACGTTACCAGATCAAATGGTAGCTTCCCCTATATAGATAGGGGGTCGCAGTTTCGAATCCTGCCGACTGGCACATAATTTCGGTAGATATAAATATATAATGCTGGTTCATTAAAAACAGAATATCTACTTAAATATGAGTATCGATAAAAAGTAATGTTCAAACAATTCATTTCATATATATATAGGACGCGATGAGTAAATTGTCGCTATTTTATATATATTTAAAAAAAAATTTGTACATGCATGTTATATAGCACAGCATAGTAGAGTAAGTTAGGCATCGTCTGTAAGAAAAAGAACACCATGACGCAATATATACCGCCAAAAATTTTGAAGCACCATGCTGCACTACTTGGCATTCTCGCTAGAAACTCTAATACCAACATTCCAGGGTGTTTGGGTGTTAAGGGTAGTGCAAAGGATTTTGAAAAAAGCCGGTTGATTAAAGAAGGTACTGCTGCTCAGAAAACTCACTCTGATCGGTCTGAGACTCAACACAGAAACCTACATCAAGTGCCCTGAGGATGTAGTGCTACCCTGTGTCAATATGGTGGCTGCTGGAAGACTGTATTTCTGGTAATAGGACTCTGCACCTTGCCACACAAACAAGAGAACCCAGTGAGATATTTTTCTGCCACCACATTATTATCATGTGCGAGGTGCAATTGAGCGATAGACCAACATAACTTGTAAAATTTACTCTAAAGAAGGCAAAGATTATGGCAGCGTTCATCAACTTAGACAAGGAGACCGCCCAGAAGAGATTCAAGAGATTCCGGAGTCGTCTGCAACAGGTGTTGACTCGTGCAACCAGACTGGCAACTGGGTCTCACCTATTCACAGTTAGATCAATCAAATACAAACGACAATTCTACTCTTCCAGCTTCTTTTCTCACACTTCCCTCCTGAGGATCTCGCTTCCATATTCTTGCTTTCCTGACGGCTACAACCTCCAGGAATTTAAATTTCTAGTTCTTTCTACACCACCCTGTATATCCTTTCCTTTCTCTTCACCGTTGCAACTGTCATCACACCTGTATTCCCATCTTTCTCTTGCTCCTTTCTAACTGGTTCGTCTTTCTCTTCACTCTCCTCCTATCTAATGTTTTTACTCTTATGTAACCCACTAATCTTTTTACTCTTTTGTAGCCCCCTGAACATCAGTGGCGTTACCGCCTTGCGTGGGATGATAGGATAAAACAAAATTACCATAATTGAGCAGCGCTCAAGAGTCTTAATACCCACAGTTCTTTTTGAACATTTCAACTTGATTTGGTTTCAATCTCTCAGCCAAGGAATTTATTTACACTTTTAATTGTATAAATACAACGTGTTTTACAATTTTTTAAATAGAATCACCAGACACAAATCAGCGACTACAAATCAAGAGTCTTAATACCGAAAGTTCATTTTGAACATTTCAACTTGGTTTGGTTTCAATCTCTCAGCCAAGGAATTTATTTACACTTTTAATTATAAATAATTACAGCGTGTTTCACAATTTTTTAAATAGAATCATCAGACACAAATCAACGCCTACAAATCAAGAGTCTTAATACCGAAAGTTCGTTTTAAACATTTCAACTTGGTTTTTTTTTTCAATCTCTCAGCCAAGGAATTTATTTACACTTTTAATTTAAATAATTACAGTGTGTTTCACAATTTATTAAATAGAATCATCAGACACAAATCAACGCCTACAAATCAAGAGTCTTAATACCGAAAGTTCGTTTTAAACATTTCAACTTGGTTTTTTTTTTCAATCTCTCAGCCAAGGAATTTATTTACACTTTTAATTTAAATAATTACAGCGTGTTTCACAATTTATTAAATAGAATCATCAGACACAAATCAACGCCTACAAATCAAGAGTCTTAATACCGAAAGTTCGTTTTAAACATTTCAACTTGGTTTGGTTTCAATCTCTCAGCCAAGGAATTTATTTACACTTTTAATTTTATAAATACAGCGTGTTTTACAATTTTTTAAATAGAATCATCAGACTCAAATCAGCGACTACAAATCAAGAGTCTTAATACCCACAGTTCTTTTTGAACATTTCAACTTGGTTTGGTTTCAATCTCTCAGCCAAGGAATTTATTTACACTTTTAATTTAAATAAATACAGCGTGTTTCACAATTTTCTAAATAGAATCATCAGACACAAATCAACGCCTACAAATCAAGAGTCTTAATATCGAAAGTTCTTTTTGAACATTTCAACTTGGTTTGGTTTCAATCTCTCAGCCAAGGAATTTATTTACACTTTTAATTTAAATAAATACAGCGTGTTTCACAATTTTTTAAATCGAATCATCAGACACAAACCAACGCCTAGAAATGATAGAATGATAGGTATTACATTTATTGGAAAGTAAATGGATAACATTTTAGTATCTGCAGCCATTTAGTCCCGAATATGAACCAAAAAATGTCCCTAGAGGCTGTAGAGTAGATGCTTCAGATATCAGCCGTTCAGTTGAAGACACTGTTGAATGTGACATGCAAATTTGTTGACAACGTGTGCATAATATCCTCTTGGGTGATCGGATTGCCATCGGAAGCCCAGATGGTGAGAAACCCGTTGCCCTATGATCTTCATAATTGCCATGAGATTCGAAATTCTTGAAGAACTTAAAAATCTGACTCCTGTTTGGAAATGAGTTGAAATTGAACTTATTTTTGTATCTAAATTGAACAATTTTGCAAAGCCTAGTTTTGTAATAGTTCTTCACGGAGAAGAACTGCGCCATTGTTCAAGGTATTATTTATCTTGCTTAAAATTTTTTGTTAATTTTTCCAGCAGTAATCTGAAAAGAGAAAGAGAATGAAGTCAACAGAGAAGATCTCTAAGGACGTTGCTTTGTGAAACGCTTTGTATATAAAACTAGCATCATAGCCCTGCGTAGCGCGTGCAACTCTGAACATTTTAGTAGTAGGAGAAGATGCCATTTTTTTTTTTTTTTTACATATTTTGTTTTTGTTTCAAAAAACACTTCTTAAAAAAATATTTGTTTAAAAAATACGGGGAAAAATATTCACATTTTTTGTTGTTGACCAAATTAACTTTTTAAAATGTCAGAATAAAAATTAAACATAAAGGCTAATTTTTTTTTTTAATAAAAATATTTTAGCCGCGTTTGACACGTGTGATTTGATTTCTGTGACGTAAAATGTCGGAATAAAAATTAAGTATTAAGGCTCACTTTTTTTTTAATAAAAAATATTTTAATCGCGTTTGACACGTGTGATTTGATTTCTGTAACGTAATTCAGCAACCATCTCAGATCTTAGATATTTTACGGGGCAACTGTAAACAATCGGCTCCATTGGCCAAAAATTGCGAAAGGGAAGATTGCTGAACTTAAACTCAAAAAGTATGTGTCGACCTGGCTTCACTGTAGATATGTGTCCCTAGAAAGTTCGAATGGCGTAGCTTAAAAGATGTAGGCGTGCATAGGGAACAGTCACTCACAGACTCACAGATTGCCTTTTATATATATATAGATATATAAAACTCATATCATATTTCATATTTTGAGATTCTTAATCAGAATGTGCTGAACAGAAGATACAGAGAATCCAAGTTCTTGGTTCCTCCATGACAAAGATCTGGATGGATTCTGACCGACTGACTCTTGAATCCTGGTGATATTTTGGGGTGTTCGGATTGTTATCAGAGGCCCAAAATGAATTTCATTCCGTATCTTGCTTAAATAATCTTGAAAGACTTAATTTCGCAAGATGTCTTCACACAAAGATCTATTCCATCGTCCAGGGTATGATTTCGCTATATTTGGTTGAATATATCAAAATGTTAACTATTTCCCAGCAATATTCTGAAACGAGAAAAATAATCAAGCTGATAGAGAAGATATGAATGGCTACTACTTTATTTCAACAATGGTGAAACATCCAACGGTTGAACCAGCGGATGAAGAGGGCTACGCATGACAGAAGGTGGTGCCACTCAATATTGTTACAAAGTCTTTCCATATTTTCTTTCACCTTTGACCAACTTTTGCAAAGCAAACCGCGATAGGCGATGGATGACGGAAGCAGATTTTGGTGGAACTGAAAGCGTCTAGCCCGGAACATGCACGTTGAAAGTAAATATAGTCATCAACACCATCATCATAAAGGAAGTAATCAACAAAGAACAAACTAATTCAAATGAATCCAACATATTATATATATATATATATATATATATATATATATATATATATAATAAAAGATAGCAACAAGAAGAAAAGATCAACAAAGTTTACAGAGTGAAGCTACGTTACTACGGTAGGTAGTTCAGTGAAATCGAGTTGACAGGTCAGAATTGATTTCACCTTATATATATATATATATATATATATATATATATATGAACACTCTAACTACTGGCGTATGTTTCACACGCTAAAAAGTCCCTTGTTCAACCGAGCGCCCATAGTTCAGAGGTAGAATCTCCGACTGACGCCAATTCGTTCGGGTTTCAATCCTGGGTAAAAATAATCGGACGCCTAACCGTGCTGATGATCTGTGATACAGAGGAGCAGATTTGTCTGCGGATGACTATATATATATATATATATATATATATATATATATATATCCAAATGAAGAAGAATTAAAAAAATAATTACAATATTCAAAATATTAATTTAAACAGTGCTCAGTATAAAATAGAGCAATGAATATTAATTATTATTTTAGAAAAAGTACAAACTACTACAAAATTGTACATTTTTTCAAACTTTGAAAGAGAAATGTCTCATCAGGTAATTAATATGAATGGTCACACCATATATATATATATATATATATCCAAATGAAGAAGAATTAAAAAAATAATTACAATATTCAAAATATTAATTTAAACAGTGCTCAGTATAAAATAGAGCAATGAATATTAATTATTATTTTAGAAAAAGTACAAACTACTACAAAATTGTACATTTTTTCAAACTTTGAAAGAGAAATGTCTCATGAGGTAATTAATATGAATGGTCACACCATTATTACCATAATTATTAAGTATCTGATGAAACATTGCTCTTCCAATGTCGAAACAAAATGCACAATTTTGTAGTAGTTTGTAGTTTGTACGTGTTCTAAAGTAATAATTAATAATAATAATAATATATATATATATATATATGTATGTATGTATATATGAGAGTTTTGTAATTTTCTTGAAGCCTTGTGTATATAAGGTGTATAGGTAGGTATTTGAAGGCTATCACAATGCGTTTAGTAAAATAAAGGAAGGTAAAGAAGGTGTTGGGTATCACCTATTTATAATTCATTAATATTTCGAGATCAGAATCTCATCTTCAGAATCATAGGAAAGCTTGATTTCACGTCCGCTAGTGGACCGTGCCTTTAAACTAAAGTCTTTTTTGTTTAAACAAAAAAGGCTTTCGTTTAAATGAGTGGGTTACCATAAGCTGTGATCATGAATAGTGGGTCACGATTCTAAAACGTTTGAAAACTCCTTCTCTTGATCATACATATTTACAGACTTCTTCTATGCATCCTATAGCTCTCGATTCTATTCTGATGCCTTGATTTGCACTGTAATGTACCTGACTTCTGGATGCTCTATTTTTAAAAAATGGTCAAATTGAGTGATCATATTTGGGACTAACCACTCTTGTCTTCTAGGTGTCGTCTACATGTCACAATTTAATTTGTTATGAACCAGTTTGTATAATCTAGAGCAGTAATTGTCAACGTTATTTGTTGGGCCCATTGAGAATTATTTTCAATAAACTCGGAGACACCAGCTGCAGTTTCGGAGACACCAGCTGCAATTTCGGAGACACCAGCTGCAGTTTCGGAGACACCAGCTGCAATTTCGGAGACACCAGCTGCAGTTTCGGAGACACCAGCTGCAACTTCGGAGACACCAGCTGCAGTTTCGGAGACACCAGCTGCAATTTCGGAGACACCAGCTGCAGTTTAGTCATTACTTATGATTTATATTTTCTACTACATTTTGATTTCGTAAATAAAATATATTTCCTGAAAAATAGAATTTCTATTTCTGCATATCTCGGCCTGAGATTCTAATGACACTAAAAATGGGTCCCAAACAAGAAAAAGCAGAGAATCATTGCCATCATTGTCATTTATTTTTACCCGACAGATGTTTTCATTGGACAAAATTTGCTCCTCTGTCAGAAATCTAAACACATATTGTCATATCACGTGAAAACACAGTTTGTCGTACGATCCCCGAAGGTAAGCAACATTGAAGTTGGTTAGCCTTTACAAGAGTGACCGCTTAGAAAAATCAGTTGATTTAAGCTGTTGTAATGGATAAGGTCTCGGAATTGGAAATCGAAGAGCTGAGATTTTATTCCAGTCGAGTTCTTTATATTCACTTACACGCAAAGACTCATGAGGAAGGTATGAATCCACTACTCCCCAGCAATGGGTTAATTAGTAGGACTTGTATTTGTGAAGTATTATTATCTCCAATAATTCTTACAACATAAAAATATTTTCTGGATTTACATAACTTGCAAAACGCTCATAAGCCCTACAAAACAATTCGATCAATCAAATTGCTTAGACAAGGCAATTTAATGAACCGTAGTCTCAAGTAGATTAGTTCTAACGCTACACCAATAGTTATTCAAGACTAGTTTGAATGATGCCGTTAGACCCTGGGAGGAGGTAAGCTAAGCGGCAACATAGGAACAGGCTTCTCCTACCAAGATATATATCTCAGAATGTTACCTACGATCATATCATAAGGTAATAACTTAGATCATTTTAAATTGAGAGCGAAATTTTAGATAGATAGATAGACAGATAGATAGATAAAACAAAGAGAAATAAAAAAGATAGATAG
>JBBBDQ010001011.1:4632500-4764007 GCA_037127315.1 Ascarosepion bandense
AAAAATTTCTTTTCTTCTTTGGGAGAGAGGGTGGAAACACCCCTCTCTTGAATTTATTGTGTACACTATGCTTCAATCATTTTTCGGGCGCCATTGACCTCATTGGGAGGGGACGTCCTCAGCAAACTTCCATCATGATAAGGTTTCATTGAGGGGGATGCAGGAAAGGCTCAGAGACTTATGGCTGGAAAATGGTAACAGGAGATGAATTAACGAAGAGTGGAGTCTCTTCAGGAATAGAAGAGAAGAAGTAAAGCGGAAAGCAAAACACTAACTTGAAAAAGGTGTTCATGAATGAAGAATTGACCCTCATACGTAGCGATAAACCAACTGCGTGGATTCATTGATGCCACCGGCTACGAAGACAAAAATTGAGGAATTGGTTGTTGAAATAAGAAAAATGTGTTGAGGAAATACAAAGAAATGGTATGGATTAATAAGAAATTTCATGATTGATGTTTGTGGAGAGGAGGAGAATATCCCTGGGGGATCAAAATAATTTTTGGTGGTGATGGCGTACCGACATGATGAAGCATCGTGTCATATTTTTTTTGTTGTTTTGTTTATTGTAATTTATTGACATAAATGACAAGATCCGTTGGGGGAGGTAATGTGACACGATAACTAGACATATATGTATTTTATTATAATAGATTAAAATAGAAAATAGATTAGAATAGAAAATAGTTTAAAAACATATTTAACAAAAGTGAAAAAGAAGAGGAAAAAAATAAATAAACGCTTTTTCTTTTATGAGGAAAATTGTCCTCCGGTAAATATTTGACTCAGTGATAAAGGTCAGCGGGTAGGTTTTCGATGACCCGGTCAAAGGCTGTCCTTTACTGTATCTTGACCACACATTAAGCCTTTTCCGGCGGAAGCCTTATTAAGATAAAAAAAAAAGATAACTGAAATTTCAGACTTACAGTCGCCGGTGTTTGTCACCGGTGGTCTAGAGCATTTCCGGATTTCCGGGTTTCCGGTCAATTTTAGATAAATTCAGGTGTTTTTTCCGAGTAAGTTAAGTTCAGAAGTTAAGACAAGTGAAGGAGAAGGGGAGTCCGCCGGGTGCGATCTTGAAGTAAGGATCTCCGTTCGTCTTGCTTCGTTCAGTTTGGGTTTGTTGATCTCCATTAATTAGAGTTAGAGCTGTGTGTCACATTCGCCTGCCCCAACCGACAAGGCTAACTCTAAACGAATAAAGCATTCTTTTAACTCATCCAAATTGTGGAAGTTCGTTCCTTATAGTCAATCTTGTACCCCCGGCTGTCCGGCCGACATTTTCTACAAACTCCCGGCAACAACACAGCGTGGAGAACGGCCGCCGGAGAAAATTGTTCGTACGGACCGTTGGGGTGGTACAGTGGTTTGCTATGGATTTTTGCCGATAAACTACAGTTTACACACTAGTGATAACAGTATCGGAAAAAAAATCACTGTTAACATGTAGTCCATCTTTCATCTACCGGGTAAGTTATATGGCGCTAGATTTAGACTAGAAGATGAGGGTGAATATTCAGCAATCGTTGATGCATAGCCATGGAAGCATTTTGTTTCCGCACGATAAATTCAATGATACGTCTTATTTTCTTGCGCAATTTCATGCCAGACGAGATTTATCCAGACTACTGATCACCTGCAACGTGTAATGTAGCAATATAAACATGGCAGGAAATTTCGACTTCTCCTGACATTCCGCCGACATCTGCCTCTGATATCACGAGCCAACAACATAAATAAAATAGGTGAAAAATGGATTCTGATGTCAAATTTGGTGACATTTTAGCAAGTGATTAAACCGAGAACATTCCAGTATAAACGTATATATATATATATATATATATATATATATATATCTGTGTGTGTGTGTGTGTGTGTGTGTGTTATGGGGAAACACCTATTCCTCAGATAATGGACTCTCCCTTCTATATTAATAAAAGTTAACAAGAAGTTCTTGAGAAGTTCTTGGGAAATTCATAGAAGTTCTTTAAAGTTCTATTGATTAAGTTCAGTAGAACTACTAAGGCAGTTGAAATTAGTCGGCAGTTAACCGAATACTAAGGAGTCAGCTTTCAGTAGAAGGTTACCAAGTTCCTAACATTTTGGGTGCGTTAAGTCGATTAGCAACCGACATAGTTCGATTATAACCTTCAGTGCGAAAATTACTCCACAACAGTGTGTGAGTGCGTGAACGCGTTTCATTACAAACGACAGAGAAATATATTTTTTAATATTTCAATCAATTTTCAGCTAGTGGGTCTTGCCGAACATATTCGAACCTTGTGGAGTGGTGCTGCTTAATTTCAAACAAAACAAGAGAATGTTGTTTACAAATATTTATCATGTGTTGCTGATCTTGTTACTAAGTGATAAAGTTTATTGACATAGGCTCAGACTGCGCTATGATCCATAAAACTGCAGGTTAAATTACGAGATAGAGTAATAGTTGTGTGTCCTACGTATGAATTTAAGCGGGTTTATCATAGGAAATGCCATTTCCTAGTAGCATGAGAATTCGTAAGTGATAACGTGTGCAGTGGATTATATTGAGAGCAGCCGTTGTTATTGATGACGAGTTTATATGTTTTTAAGTGGAGAAGTGCACCGGTATAGAATGCTTTTAATGACTTGTTTATAGTTTCGCATTTTTTGTACAATCAAATATGGCTATTGTGTTATTGTTTTTATTACTTTCTATGTTGTTGTTATGGAGTTTGTTTATAGATATTTTTATTTGTTTGCCGATGGTAAATTTAGTTAATTTGTTCTTTACCTGTTTGTGTTTGATGTTATTGATGTAAAAGAATTTATGAAAAGACAAAAGCTATTTATTCGCGTACAAGGAAATCAAAGTAAAAAATGAAAAAAATCTTTGTTTGTCGTTTTAAATAAAACAAGGATCAATTCAAAAACTGTTTATATATGCATTATAAGTAAGGCTGCTCGTTTATGACTATTCCTGATATTCTAGATAATCTCCGATGCAGGCGCCTGAACAGGCACATCTGAGTTTCTCGAATACCCACTGAGGCATACTGTGATTAATATTGTAACTATGCTGAGTGTCACTCAATTCAAATTTGTAAGAGATCTGTGTCCCATCAGTTGAACGCTAACCTTCTAATTGTTGGGCAACGCGTTAAAAAAGCATGATAGATAGATAGATAGATAGATAGATAGATAGATAGATAGATAGATAGATAGATAGATAGATAGATAGATAGATAGATAACAGACTGCGATAGATAGATAGATAGATAGATAGATAGATAGATAGATAGATAGATAGATAATAAACATGTTGAGATAGATAGATAGATAGATAGATAGATAGATAGATAGATAGATAACAGACTACGATAGATAGAATAGATAGATAGATAGATAGATAGATAGATAGATAGATAATAAAGATGTTGAGATAGAATAAAGATAGATAGATAGATAGATAGATAGATAGATAGATAGATAGATAGATAGATAGATAACAGACTGCGATAGATAGATAGATAGATAGATAGATAGATAGATAGATAGATAGATAATAAACATGTTGAGATAGATAGATAGATAGATAGATAGATAGATAGATAGATAGATAATAAACATGTTGAGATACATAGATAGATAGATAGATAGATAGATAGATAGATAGATAGATAGATAAATAGACTGCGATAGATAGATAGATAGATAGATAGATAGATAGATAGATAGATAGATAGATAGATAGATAGATAATAAACATGTTGAGATAGATAGATAGATAGATAGATAGATAGATAGATAGATAACAGACTGCGATAGATAGATAGATAGATAGATAGATAGATAGATAGATAGATAGATAATAAACATGTTGAGATAGATAGATAGATAGATAGATAGATAGATAGATAGATAGATAGATAACAGACTGCGATAGATAGATAGATAGATAGATAGATAGATAGATAGATAGATAGATAGATAGATAATAAACATGTTGAGATAGATAGATAGATAGATAGATAGATAGATAGATAGATAGATAGATAACAGACTGCGATAGATAGATAGATAGATAGATAGATAGATAGATAGATAGATAGATAATAAACATGTTGAGATAGATAGATAGATAGATAGATAGATAGATAGATAGATAGATAGATAGATAGATAGATAGATAACAGACTGCGATAGATAGATAGATAGATAGATAGATAGATAGATAGATAGATAGATAGATAACAGACTGCGATAGATAGATAGATAGATAGATATAGATAGATAGATAGATAGATAGATAGATAGATAATAAACATGTTGAGATAGATAGATAGATAGATAGATAGATAGATAGATAGATAGATAGATAGATAACAGACTGCGATAGATAGATAGATAGATAGATAGATAGATAGATAGATAGATAGATAGATAATAAACATGTTGAGATAGATAGATAGATAGATAGATAGATAGATAGATTAAACCAATTAATAGGTAAAAGTGAAGTACTAAAAACAAACCTTACTAATAAAAAGCCTGCAAAAATGAATCTATAGACGCTACCTGACGCTCAGATCTAATACGTTAAATTAAACCCCCTTCCCCCTTATTCATTTCTTCTCCTTTTCTTTCTCGTTTCTCTTCTTTGTAAATTTTTTTCACTTTTCATTTCTCTATTTCCCTTAACTTCGTCTGGATTAATTTGAAAAATTCATTGTTTTATGAATTCGCTTTGAGAAGCGGTAGAGCAGCGAAATATGATATCACCAATGGATTTGTAAAAATACTTTTGTTTCTTGATTATAATACCCTGTTAAATTTAACAATAAATTTTAACATTGAATTATCTCTGGAGTTAGTCTCCGTTGAAATTTACCTTACCAAATATCAAGGATTCTACTATATATATATATATATATATATATATATATATACTGTTTCAAATGATTTGTTTGAACATTATTTTTGATCGATACTCATATTTAACTAGATATTTTGTTCTTTTTTTAATTAAACAGTATTATATATTTATCACTGGTGCCCCCTAGATACGAATTTGCACGAGATACTAGATTAGCAACTAGATCCCACCCTTTTACAGTGAAACCGATAAAATGCAACCGCAACTTCTGCTCCAACAGTTTCTTTCCTCGCACTTCCCGACTGTCGAATTCCCTGCCACATGATTGCTTCCCCGACGGCTACAGTCTCCAGGAGTTTAAACTTTTTTTTGAAATTATTTTTTAAAAAGACACCAAATATTTCGACTTTGAATAACCCACTATGAGTTGATAAGCCGTAAAAATCAAATCGATCAATCGTCAGTGTTTTCAGTTTTTTTTTTATATTTATAATCATATCGCTCCAAGCAGGGGGTTACATAGGAGGCAAGTTATGAGAAAGAATGTCAGGTTATAGGGGGTGTCAGGAAGTGGGTAAGAGAAGGATAAGAATACTGATGAGAGTGGAGTTAACGGAGAAGTGAGCATGAGAGAGAGAGAGAGAGAGAGAGAGAGAATGCAGGTTAGTGAGATAGAAGATGACTATTGACTTTACATTTAAATTCTTGGAGATGGTAGCTGTTAGGAAAGCAAGTAAATGGAAGGGAATTCCACTGGCAGGAAGTGCGAGAAAAGAAGCTGATGAAGTAGAAGAGAGAGTGCCGTCATTCAGGTTAAGGGAAATGTCTAAGTAGTTAACTATTTCTAGATTATAGAAGACTTCAATTTTAAAACCAAATGTATTTAAGGGCTCTAATGATTTTTTAGGGATTCTATTCATTAAAGGTCTATTATTACTAGGGATGAACATAAGGCCAGCATCCCGATATAATCCAATTTGTTTAAAGTTTAAAAATCTAGTTAATATATCTAATACGTAAATTCCTACAAGATCAAGAATCTTAGACTAATCATATGCCCACATAGGTACATCAAAACTATCATAGGGACCTTTTGTCTAGGTAGAATGATCGAAGGTAAGAACTGATTTCTTAGCAGCTAAAATAATATTAATTTCTTTATTTGTGATTTCTGCGTGATTTTTAACAAAGCTTATGCAATTATCTCGAAGGTCTTTGGAAATCGAAGAATAAAAATCTACGATGCCTAATGTAAGGAAGGTGGATTTAGATTGATCTTTAATAATGTTGAACGAATTAATGGTATCAGTCGAGTCATTTCAGAATTTCGGATGCAGTATGAATCGTAATTTCTTAATTATTTTTTTAAAATTTCTCTAGATCAGTCAGTTACGTGCCATACGTGATACACGCTTGGGCGATCATGTCTCGAAATAGACATGACTGACTGGGCAGAAGATTATCCCGCAGCAGGTTGCCATTGCTTTCTGCGGTAGACTGGTTGCCGACCAAGGCTATAGAACCCAATCTGTCCTGTTATTTGACTCATAGGTAGAGGGGAAAGAAATGTATTATATTATTATATAGTAATTATTGGGGGATCGGTTTCCTATTGTTATGAAGTAATAAACTGATCCCCCACTTTATGACCACTAGAAGCCTTAATCATTATTTCAACTATTATATTCAGTCAGTCAGTTACGTGCCATACGTGATACACGCTTGGGCGATCATGTCTCGAAATAGACATGACTGACTGGGCAGAAGATTATCCCGCAGCAGGTTGCCATTGCTTTCTGCGGTAGACTGGTTGCCGACCAAGGCTATAGAACCCAATCTGTCCTGTTATTTGACTCATAGGTAGAGGGGAAAGAAATGTATTATATTATTATATAGTAATTATTGGGGGATCGGTTTCCTATTGTTATGAAGTAATAAACTGATCCCCCACTTTATGACCACTAGAAGCCTTAATCATTATTTCAACTATTATATTCAGTCAGTCAGTTACGTGCCATACGTGATACACGCTTGGGCGATCATGTCTCGAAATAGACATGACTGACTGGGCAGAAGATTATCCCGCAGCAGGTTGCCATTGCTTTCTGCGGTAGACTGGTTGCCGACCAAGGCTATAGAACCCAATCTGTCCTGTTATTTAACCCATAACTGGAAGGAAGAGACGGATTAATACCTTTCCCAAGGGTATTTGCGCGTAAGTGAATACAATGGATTCAACTGGAATTCGAACTCGGCTCCCCCGGCTTCTCGTTCCGAGCCGATATCTACTGTACCACAACGCACATATACTCACCATTAAATCACTTTTATTGGGATTAGTTAATCTAGTTTGTAATTTATTTGGAAAATTGAGTTTATGATCATTAAATAAAATATATGCGTCTTGAGTGGAAATTTTTCCTATCCTATCTGAAATAATTATATTATGGAGCAAATTTGGCCGTATCACTATTTTTAGTATTTCATTCATATCAATCATCAGCGTCGTGCTTAGAGCCCCCGTAGACCACGCAATTGCGGGGGGCGCGCAAGTTCCCTAGGAGCCGCAAGGCTCCTTCGCTAGGCAGATATATTGTAATGACAAAAAAAAATAACAAAATAATTATTAGGATTAACTGGAAAATCATTATCGTATGTTGAAATAGACATCTATCAAACCGTCTCTCTCTGTCTCTGTCTCTGTCTCTGTCTCTCTCTCTCTCTCTCTCTCTCTATATATATATATATATATATATATAGGTGTCCAGTCGGTAAACGGTAAGGATAATCCAACAAGATTACCTTAATATAAAATATTAAGTGGTAAATCTATGGATGTCATCCAGAGCGATCAAAGATTTTGTACCAGATGAAAGGAATATTGTAAGGTCTGATGAAATGAGCTAATTAAACTCATTGAAATGAACTATAGTTTATAACCAATCGAAATGACGTGTTGAGTTTTCCTTTATATATATATATATATATATATATATATATATAATCATTGATAAAAGCCTTCCGACCTCTTTACCACCTTTATCAATGATTATATATATATATATATAATCATTGATAAAAGACTTCCGACCTCTTTACCACTTCCGCGATTTCCTCTTTTTGTCTTTGTCTTTTTCATTTCCTTTTTCCATTTTATGTATCTATTCCTTTCTTTCCACTCTCCTTAGCTGGTACTTGTTATGACTGCTGCTTGGTGTGAATTCTTTTTCTGCTTTTTTTTCTCCTTTTTCTCTCTGTCTCCCCTTCTTTCATTTCTTCTTCATCTCTCCCTTAACACTTTCCCTGTCTACCGCGTGTTTTATGGTAACAAAAAATAACCATAACTCACACCTCTGAAGATGATCTCGGAAGAAGGTTGAAAGTACTTGGGTACCTTGAGAAATGGATGATAACAACATCTGTCAACGTTACAGCTCATTTCTGACATCTTTCAATTGTAATACATGAAAGATTAGTTAAAGTTTAGTTTAGTTGTTTGTTTTACCAGCATATATACCCTTTCCTTTGCAACTATATTTTGAATATATATATATATATATATATATATATATATATATATATATATATATTCTCAGGCGGTTGGCAACAGAGTTAACTATTTTCTGCCAGTTAATGTGACACTTGGCAAACTTTCTCTAGTGTGCAAACCCCTTTAGAGATGCATATATTAACTAGGTATTCTACGTATATATATATATATATATATATATATATATATATATATATATATCTCTGTGTGTGTGTGTGTGTTTAGAAAGTGAGCGAGAGAAACGCAGCTATATATATATTTTAGAAATAAGAATGTATAATTTCGAAATAATAGACAACATCAAACTTTTTGCACAAATCGAGTTTAATTTTCAAGTTTTTAATTCCTTTTTTTTATATATATTTTCATCATGTAGGACGAAACAAATCATTAGTTCATATAAGTATGCATTGTGCATGATAGATAGATAGATAGATAGATAGATAGATAGATAGATAGATAGATGAGCTCTGTATCCATTATTATTTGACGTAGTATGACTCAATCGTGAAAGTAGGTAGTCTACAATGAAGTCAAGCCTATTGTTTTGTTTCTAAAATTTATGGTCGTTGTACACGCAAAGTCCAAAATGGCCACCTACGAAATCGATACAGATTAAGTGAAAAACTCGATCTGAGTAGAAATGCCATCAAAAGCCAAGCGAGCGAAAAGAATCAACCTTCGAGAATGTTAATTTTAATTTTTGCTGAATTAGAACAAGTATAATAATTTTTCGTATTTTAGATTTTACAAGTAAACAAATATAATCAGTGTAATAATTCCTCATTTTTATGCTAGTGTTCCTCAAATACAAAGCAAGGTAGAGGATTAGTGATAAATGGTTATTATAAATGTGATATGCCATATAAATTAAACTGGAGATTATAGATTAGTAACATAAGGAAGATAGAAATTAATCCTTGACTTGAAGTGGTTAAGATGGTAGCGTACTAGAAAGCCTCCACACAGGATTCTGTTTCTTGTTTGTTTTAATTTTTTTTTTTTAAGTAACAATTCTTTAAAAAAAACTGTGATTGGGAGTTACTCCTTGCAATTTGTAATACGGGGGAAATAAGAATGATTCAACTTCGTGGGAGAACTGAAAAGTAAGAATTGAGTGTCTATCTCTATTTCGGATATAACAACGAAGAACTGTATGTGGTTTAATTTGATTCTTCCAACCAAGAATCATTGAGGAATGAGTCGTGTATTTTCTAGAATGATAGGAAAAAACAATTGTTTTTTCCAGTATCATTGACAATGGATCGTATATATATATATATATATATATATATATATATAAACTTATTGCTATACTCGTTTCGAAAAACCCTCCGAGTAAACACGCAGAATGAAAAAATGGTAATAAAAAAAAGAAAAAGCTAAGCACTTGAACATCAGTCAAAGTACGTAGCCCAAAGAAAAAACCCGAGACGAGTAACCTAAAACAAAAAAGCGCTCAATGAACAAGCAGAGCAAACATAGAAAGTAACTAACCTAAAGAGCCAACGAACCTACCAAGGTTTCACCTAACCGGATCTTCAATGAAGGATAGTTCTTCAGAGAAGGATATAGCCATCCTTCCCTGAGGATCCGGTTAGGTGAAACCTTGGTAGGTTCGTTGGCTCTTTAGGTTAGTTACTTTCTATATATATATATATATATATATACTAGCAGTATAGCCCGGTGTTGCTCCGGTGTAATGAAAGCTTTAAAACTAATCTATGGTCCTGGAGCTCAGACTCTTTGGACGTTGGCACGAAAAACGTAGGTTGTTAAGACTAAGAACTACAATTATATCTACTTAGAGCGAAAACCCGATACAAAAACCAAAATAAAATTGCTGAAAACTTGATTTTAATCACACCCGATAGGATATCGGGGTATCGATTTCCAATATCGGAGTCAAATAAGTCATCTAAGGATAAACTAACCTAAGTAATTCCATGAAAACTTATCGTACCCATCGGGAGTAAAATTGAAGAAAATAAGCCATATTGATGGCTGAATATCGGTTTTTAATCAGATTCGATATAATATCGGGGGTATCGATTTCCGATATAGGGGAAAATGAGTCGTCTGAGATCTACTAATGTTTGAGACTAAAAACTATAATTTTACCAAGTTAAAGCAAATTCTGCAGCAATAACGACGATAAAATGGCTGAAATCCTGATCGTGATCTGACCTGATCGGATATCGGGTTATCGATTTCCGATATCTGGAGGAAATACGAAAAATAAGTAGCTCATGACCTAAGGAGAAGCCTAAAGAATATTTGTGTGAAGTTTGGTGAGAATTAAAATTGTGGATTTGTATAAAGGACATGCAGACAAACAGACACACACACACACACACACAAACATCTTGCCTTATATATATATATATATATATAAGTTCCACATGGGGTTAGGAGTAAATTTGAGACCAAATAGGTATTCAAAACATGGGGACACATTGAGAAAAGTAACTATTCCTTCTGACTAGAGAAAATTCTGAAACTATCTGTAAGAAAGAAGCTCTAACGGTGAACATAAAACCTAGTCTCCCCAAAACGCCACAGAAATTTGAAAGATTGAAAGTGAGAAATGATCAGCTCCATTCTAGATATGCAAGCAATTCTTCATTTTTTGGTAAAAATCTAACTGTTGTAACAATTCAAGATAGAAGAAAGATCCAGATCCTTTCAGAGTGAATAGACCATTTTATTACAGCTGCTATAGCAATATATCTTATATATGATATCTACTTGAGATCTTGAGTGGACTTGGGACCAAAAATACGCAGTATGCATGGAGCCAAATTCAGAATGCCCTGAGAAAATCCCTCTCTATATATAAATGGATATCTCTGTCTGTCTGTCTGTCTGCCTGTCTGCCTGTCTCCATTCTAACAAACCATACACCTCCAAAACACTTGGTCTCATTTCAATCAAAAATCGGCCACTTGTCGAGCGTGACATGAACCTTTGATGAACGCAAAATTTTTCGAATCGATTCACAGGGTACGACAGAATTCACCGAAACGCTTAGAATTTACAAACTCTTCTCCAAGACGCCTTATGCGAATTCAACCGAAAGTAGATAACTTGTAGGTCAAGGTGCGAACCATTGATGTACACAATTTCTTTTTCGAATCAATGTATAGAGTTCGTCAAAAATCAACAACAAACGTAATTTCCGGTGGTCTTTTGCGCACTTTTATGCATTTCTCCAGAATGCTTCACTGAAACTCAACCAAAAATGAGTCAACGGTAGACCAAGGTCTGATGCCTTGATATGCGAACAAAAATTTTATTGGATACACAGGGTGCGGCAAAAGTTAATGGAAAATGTTGTTTTTGCGAGCGTTTATTTCTCCGAAACGCTTAGCTGTATTCCAACAAAAATCTTTTCTTTTTTTTTTGTAACTTTTACCTTATCATATGCCATAACAATTTCACGTTTTGTACAAGGTGCCAAACCCGCCGATGTTGCAGGGACAATACATACACTTCTTCTGCGTCACAACGGCATCCCATCACGTTACAGGCTCCCGTAACAGCCTGCCTAATTCTTCCAATTTTACATACATCATTCCCGTTTAGTGGCAAAATTGACCAAGCAAGAATCACGTTTTACAAACACAATAAAAACTAATACGTAGTTCACATTTTTTTAATAACGCGTTACGGTAACATCATACTGGAGTTTTTGCGTAATCACTTGACTTACCATTTCAAGTTGACCCCTAAAAAACGCCGAGCAATGTCGAGCTATACAGCTCGTCAGTCGATTTTTCAATCTGCCTTTCGGCACAAAAACTACACAGGAAAACTATCACTGACAAAATATGACAAAAAATAATACAGAGAATTAAAATCTGTGAAAATAATTAAAATAGAACGATCAATGTTTTTTGTTTTAAAAAAACGAACATACAGAATGAAAGAGAAAACACATGTTTGGAAAAAAATCATAAACAAGCTTTTTTAGCTTTTAGTAGCATTATATTATTATATATGTAACTTTCATACATCGAACGAGTTTACGTTCCCGATTAAACTCCTTTTGTGTGTAGTGTAGCTTCATTGCTCTCCACAACGTCCTATCCTATGTAGTTTTAAGCAATGTTTGTCCTTTGGTATAGATTCTTGTGACTATTCTGTCATTCTGTCATTCATTTACACAAGTTCGTTAAGTACGTCACTCTCGTTTTTACCCTCTTTCTCTTTTGCCTATACTGAGTGTCAAATTCTCTAAACCCTTCTTCCGTCGTTAGTCAGGTAAATACCATACCTGATACACGCTTTGGGCGATCATGTCTCGAAAGGGACATAACTGACTAGGCAGAAGATTATCCCGCAATAGGTTGCCATTGCTTTCTGCGGTAGACTGGTTGCCAGTCAAAGTTATAGAACCCAATATGTCCTATTATTTAACCCATAACTGGAGGGAAGAGACGGATTAATATATTTCCCAAGGGTATTTGCGCGTAAGTGGATGCGAGGAATTCAACGGGAATTCGAACTCGGCTCCCCGATTTGTCGTTCCGAGTCGATATCCACTGCACCACAAAGCACATCCAAAATTATTTACCCCAAATATAACGACTCTCTCTTTCTGATGTTAAATCCAAGTATCTTTTTGTTCCTATTTTCCTTAAATTGCCCTCATTGTTCACATTCCATCCATAGTGTTCTCGGTGTTTTTTTAGGGAATTCCATCTCTGTTTCCTCAAATCGCTTCTTCATTTGTGAGGAATTTGTCCAGTGTTTACTGATATATAGAAAGATAAATATTGCATGAAACTTGAACAACTGTTACCTTTTTTACCATCGATATTTCGTGTTTCTTTTAATACTTGTTTTAGTTTTTGGGAAAACAACTTTTTCTATTCTTCTCCTTTGGATCTTGGCGTCACATTTTTAATTTGCAGTTATAGTTTAGTTTCGATGTTTGATTTACCGGAATATCTACCCTTTTGGTTTATTTAATCCTGAAGAATTTGTTTCATCTTTATTTACTGCTTGTTGATCTTTTGTGAGTCTATTGCTGTCGAGATATCAGTAGCGGTGTTGTGATTTGATGTGTGATGGTTATATGTTATCTTCCTTTGCAACAATATTTTGTGATATAATTTAGTTGCTTTTAGAAATTCTAAAAGGTCATTTGAGTCAGCTTTGTTGACGATGTTTTTCAGATTATTTTTTTGATAGTATCTTAATAGCATTTGTTCGAGATCTATGCAGCTTGTAAGTATATGTTTCACTGTGTAGAGCTCCTGACATGGAATGTAAATTGGTGCCTCCTCACCTTTTTAGTAGGTGTGAATGGGTGACAGCAGTGTGGCTTATTTGAAGTCTAGTCATTACTACTTTTTCTCTTCTTGACATTTTTCTATTGAAAATTTTCTTTGAGGATGGGTTTAATTTTGTAGAGTTTGTTATTTTTGCAGGAGTTCCACAACTCTTGCCATTTGGTCATAATAAAGTTGTTAATTAGAGGTTTGTAATCTGTGTGGGGTACTTTTATATCACTAATGTTGATGTTTAATGATCTTTTAGCTGCTATGTCTACTGTTTTCGTTTCCTCTGAGACTAATGTGGCTGGGAATCCAGCATAAAATAATGTTTTTGTTTTGGGTGATGTAAGTTGATTCTTTGTAGAAGATTGATGATGAGTCTGGAAATATTATACATTTGTTGAGGTTAAGTTCGAGGATGAAGTTTAAAGCTAAGTTTATGGCTGTAGCTGCAGCACTGAAAATTGATTTATATGACACTTTCCAGATAGTTAAGCTGCACATTTTGCTAATGATTATACATTCGGTCTTCTTTCAATTGATGACTCTTTCGAAATTCCTAGCACCTGAAGAAGACTGAAGCGTACAAGAGCCGAAACGTCGTACAAATGGCAACAAAGATCTAAAAACATTTTCTGACTTTAAATAACTTGCAAAGGATTGATATGTCGTAGAAAATGAATTAATGAATCAATCAATCAATCTTGGTTCGAACATCGATACCGGTAAGAAATACGCTATTATCTGTGCCATCCCACTCCTTAGCAATGTTTCTATTTCTAATTCTTTTATGCGCAGTAACCACTTGTGTCTTAGTAGCTTTATTGCCTTGTTAGGGATAGCAATCGGTTTTTAAAAAATAGCTTTTATTTAAATCGTTTTCAAACGCAAACCACGCTCTGTTGTTGCTAGGATGCAGTTCGTACGGGGCAGTTGCTAATATAATGACCTTTGTGCCAGAGTGTGCATGGGTGGCCACCTTTGACTAGTAGAGTGTGTGAATGTCAGGGCAAAGTTTAAACATTTGAGGCATTGATATATATATTATTGATATTTTATTATTTCTCTATATTTCGGAGATTATGTAGTATTTACAGTATTTACATTATTCGAACTATTGTCCTCATCTTTGTTACCATGAGTACGAAGTTTCGGCCGTTGTACGCTCCGGCCTTCTTCAGGTGCTAGGAATTTTGAACCGAACTCTCTATTACGATCACTGTGGTAGATGATCTCCATTCCTTGCGTAAAGCCTCGATTGTTCTTAAAGACACATGGCCCAGTGGATATAGACGTTGGTTAGTTCCTGACTTGACTCTTAGAGTTGTGATTTCAGTACTAGGCTACAGCAGTGTTGAGCAAATAACTCGTAAGGTTAGAGGGAGATCCAATGAATTCCAGGTATTATTACGCAAGGACTGGAGTTCATATACCCATAATGAAGGGTTTGATTCGAAATTCCTAGCACCTGAAGAAGGCCGGAGCGTACAACGGCCGAAACCTAGTACCTTGTTTTACATTATTGTTAGCCTACTTTTTCATACCCCTGTATATTATTGTGACAAACTTCAGGTAATTGTTGTTGTTTTTATAACATACTTTCTAGGGGTGGAGTTATTTGTGTATTTAACCTCTCATAATATTTTTTTTTAATTTGCGGTGTGGGGGAGGGGCATTGAGACAAATTTTACCAATGTAGCGATTAGTAAGTAAGCTTATTTGAGACGTCGACGATAATGTTATAAATTGAAAAACAAGCTTCAAACTCGATTATCTGTTACAATCTACGCCATTTAAAAAAAAACGCCCTTTCAGCTCAGATATGAAATGAACAATAATGTTTTCACTGTGTCAGAGATTTTACTCACGAACAGCCGATATTTGCGATCTTTCGACAATAGCTGGCGAGACATCACGCAACTATCTACTTTTTGGTATATATATATATATGTCTACAGAAAGCAAAGAGATTTGCTTTTTGCAGTTATGATCGACGGGTTTACTTATCAAGCAGTGAAGTTTTCAGAAGTAAGTTCGGTGAGAACCTACTGCTTCTTCTTCTTCTTCTTCTATGTGCCCTGTCCCTTCAGGACGTAGGCGATCATGGATCTCCACGTCTCCCTATCCCTTGTGGCTCTTAGTATGTTTGCTCCTGTTGCTCCTGGCAACCCCCGTTCCGTCATCCACCTGATCAGACTCTGCAGATATGTTATCCGCTGCCTTCCTCTGTCTCTCCTTCCTTCTATCTGACCAGTCAGTATCAGGTTCTCCAGGCTCTCCTTCCTCATTGCATGTCCCAGGAACTTCAGTTGTCTCTTCCTGATGCTCAGCATCAATTTCCTTTTTGTTGCCATTCTTTCTAACACTTCGTCGTTGCTTGTATGCTCAGTCCACGATATCCGTAGTATCCTTCTGTAGAACCACATTTCGGCCGCTTCCAGTTTTTTCCTCATTTTCGATGATATTGTCCAGCATTCACAGCCGTACTGAAGAACTGACATCACGTAGCAGTCTAGCACTCTTTTCTTCGTTTCTATTGAGATCTTCCTGTGTGTTAGTATTTTGCTCATCTTCTGGAACGCGTCCTTTGCCATGCCAATTCGCCTTCGGATCTCCGTGTCGCACTTTCCATCTCCTGTTAGAACACTTCCTAGGTACTTAAATTCTTGGACTTGTTTGATTCTGTTATCCCCCACCTGTATTTGGCATTTTGGGTTGTATCTTTTGCTGATGACCATGCACTCAGTTTTCTTAAAGTTTATTTGTAGTCCCTTCTTGTCACTCTCCACTGCTACTTTCTGTATGAGATCTTGCAGTTTCCTTTCCGTGTCCGCAATCAGTACTGTATCGTCCGCGTATCTTATGTTGTTCAGGTTGTGGCCTCCAATAATAAATCCTGGTGTGTCATCTAGGGTCCTCAAAATATTCTCGCTGTATAGGTTGAACAAATCCGGTGAAAAGACACATCCTTGTCTTACGCCTTAGAATTTCTTTAAAGATTTACTTCTGGAGCCATCGGTAACTCCAACGTCGAGTAGAAGAGGGAGCGTAAACTATGCACAAATCCCAACTCGTTATACTTGTGGGCACTCACCAAAATAATTAATTTCTATACATTTTTAAACTTACTGTTTTGGTCACCTTTCGTTGAGCTAATTCGCCAATGAGCTAATTCATCAATGTTATTAATTTTAAGGCGCTTTATTCATTCAGAAAGCAAGAAATCATGGCTTTCCACAGATTTTGTATTTTTTTTTTTAAGGCAT
This sequence comes from Ascarosepion bandense, assembly GCA_037127315.1. Taxonomy (NCBI): domain Eukaryota; kingdom Metazoa; phylum Mollusca; class Cephalopoda; order Sepiida; family Sepiidae; genus Ascarosepion; species Ascarosepion bandense. Next base: position 4,649,454 of record JBBBDQ010001011.1, read on the forward strand.
GGGGTTAGAGGAACTATCATACTTTGTCCAATCTATCCGTGGTCCCCATTCGGCACCTCGACGTGGTGTAATGGTTAACAAGTGTGTCTTACTATTACTACCTATTACAATTAAGTAATGAGTATGATCCTCATTGGGTACCCCAACATTCGGCCTTGTGCCACATCTAAGCGGGGCTTGAAAATCAACTATCCGAGCGCCCCATCTACAACTATGTATATTCGAGTGAGTATAGAATGATGAGAGAAAAAAGAAAAATTTTTTTCCATCCAAAACATTAATTTAAAACAGTGCTCGATATATGATGTATAGAGCTGTGAATATTTATTATAAATTATGTTTTAGAACATGTACATAATTTCTTCTATATATGTCCTCTTCTCTACAATCATATGGCTGTTTCAGTGTTTGGACTCAAATACATCATCGGGAGAAATAAAGGTCTTTTATTTCTCTCATTTCTGACATCTTTCAATTATAATACGTGAAAGATTATCCGTGAGTATGAACGGATTTTATTAAAAATAAGCAGACACAATGTTTGCAATTTATTTAATCTGTCATGTCTAAAAGAAAATTTGCTGCCTAAATACACAAACTATATATATATATATATATATATATATATATATATATATATATATATTAGTCATCTACATACAAGCCTGTTTCGCGGTATCACAGCTTATCAGTGTGGCTAGACACATCCACTTGCTTCCGGCCAGAATTGAATCGAATTGCATCGCAATGTTTAAGTCCACACAAAATAATATCAATCATCTTTGATGGTGGATGTCTTTATGTTAACGTCCCTGTAACCTCTCTGAAGATGGCTCTTGTGAGCCGAAATCTTAGGACAAGCATAATAAAAAATATCTAAAATTTTACTTTATTTTCACCTGAAATTAAAACAAAAATATAATGTTTAGATCGGTTCATGATTAAACATAATAGATATTCATTGTTTGTTAAGTTTAACAATATATGTTTAGAAAATTATCTGCTGCCTCAATAAACTATATATATATATATATATATATATATATATATATATATATATATATAAACTTATTTTTAAATGTAACTTTGTCTGTGTGTGTGTGTGTGTCCGTTACCTATAGACTCCGAAACGGCTGAACCGATTTTCTTGAAAATTTACACAGTTGTGCTATAAACGTCTGCGAGTGTTCTTAGCTAGGTTTTGTGTCGAGGTACCCTAGATGAATATCGAAAATCGATAATCGAAAAATTCGGGTTATAGAAGGAGTGGTCCGATTTTAATCAAATTTGATACACTCATAGATAAAGACATAGGAAACGATATTCAGAAATTTCAAGGTTGCAGTTCTTACAATAGTGCAGAAGATTTGATAACGATACCAGAAAATAAAAATTTGACTTACATCCATTCATTTTTCTTTAAGTCTACGATTTCGCTTTAACTGGAAACAACTATTGCTTTTTAGTCTTTCGTGATAACGTCCAAAGTGTCTGAGCTCCAGGACCATGGATTGGTTTTAAAGCTTTCATTGCATCCGAGCAACGCCCGGCTATACTGCTAGTATATATATGTAACCAGTTTTATCAAATTTATGTCACTTTCGATACACGTTTATTGAAATATGAAAAGTTACATTACAAAAATGGGAGATTAAGCTTAACAAAGCACTTCTCTATGATACAAAAAATATTATCTACTTTATATTGAATGAGATTATGGAAAGTACTCGAACAAAACCCAAGCAAAATCTTAAAGTTTGGACGGTTTATTCAAAAATTCTGTCTGCATGAGTTTAGTCGAAAATTTTAAAAATATATAAAAAGATTAAACATATACACCTTCTTGGTTTCCTTTGATAATTGTTTTTTTTTTTGTTGTTTTTTTTTTTCCTCTCACCTCAAGCAAGGCATTCTATTGCCAATGTTGCGCAGGGGGTTACATAAGAGACACTGATGAGAAAGAGGGGTTAAGTATAGGAAATGTCAGGAAGAGGGTAATAGACGGATGAGAAGACCGAGGATGGAGGTGTAGATGAAAAAAGAGCTTGAGAGTTAGTGAGATAGGAGATGTCTATTGACCTTACATTTAAATTCCTGGAGAGTGTAGCTGTTGAGAAAGCAAGTATATGAAAGAGAATTCCACAGGTGGGAAGTGCGTAAAAAGAAGCTATTAGAGTAGAAATTGCGGTTACATTTTCGGTTTCACTTTTTAAAAAAGGGTGGGACCGAGTTGCTAATCTAGTAGCTCGTGTAAATTCATACCTAGGAGGCACCAGTGATCTAACTTCATTAGAGCAGAAGCCGTGGAAGTATTTATAGAAGAGGCACACTTCTTAAATCTAAACTTATTTATAAATGGAACTTTGTCTGTGTGTGTGTGTGTGTGTGTGTCTCTGTGTGTGTGTCCGTTACCTATAGACTCCGAAACGGCTGAACCGATTTTCTTGAAAATTTACACAGTTGTACTATAAGCGTCTGCGAGTGTTCTTAGCTAAGATTTGTGGCGAGGTACCCCAGATAAATATCGAAAATCGATAATCGAAAAAATCGGATTATAGAAGGAGTGGTCCGATTTTAATCAAATTTCATACACTCATAGACAAAGACGTAAGAAACGCTATTCAGAAGTTTCATGGTTGCAGTTCTTATAATAGTGCAGAAAATCGATAATATATATATCTATATGAAAGGCAAGATGTTTGTGAGTGTGTCTGTTTATCTGCCTGTATGTCTGTATTTTTTTCAGCTCTTTTATGCTTCGGGTTTGGCTCTAAGTAGGTATAATTGTAGTTCTTAGTCTCAGCCATGATACCATTTACTTTAAACTTTAAACTTATTTAACCTTCAAAATTTAGTTTACGACGAAAAACGTATTTGATGTCGATACCAGGAAATCAAAATTTGACTTACATCCATTCATTTTTCTTTCAGTCTACGGTTTCACTCTAACTGGAAACAACTATTGCTTTTTAGTCTTTCGTGCCAACGTCAAAAGAGTCTGAGCTCCAGGACTATGGATTAGCTTTAAAGCTTTCATTACACCCGAGCAACGCAGGGCTATACTGCTAGTATATATATATATATATATGTGTGTGTGTGTGTGTGTGTGTGTGTGTGTGTGTGTGTGTGTGTGTGTGTGTGTGTGTCTTTGATACCGTTCGCGTATTCACATATTTTACTAAGGATGTTTTACCCAACTGGCAAAGCAGTTCTGTTATCAATTTAAATGTCAGTGTGAGGTTGATTATGTGGAGGCGAACCAACCTGCGGTTGGAACCAGCGACAATATTCCCTTCATTTAGATGGTTTGTGAGTCGAAGATTAGACTACATTCGCGTTGCGCTTTGAAATATTCTGACGAAGCGTATGGAGTACTGCACAAAGCTTGGTCGGTTAGATATTTGCGATTCATATCAAGCTTCACCGACCGAATTTATGCGGGAAGAAGGAGAACTTTCCTCGTTCTTTGTGTCTCATAGGTAGGTCGTGAGTACAAATTTTTTTGTACTCACTTGAAGCATGTGCGTTGTAACGCAGTGTATCTCGACTAGGAACGACAAATCGGGGATCCGAGTTCGAATTTCAGTTGAATTCACTGCATTCAATTCCGCACAAACACCGTAAGGCTCGAATCCTGCTGAATGACACACATTTTCGTAACAAAATAATCAGGCCAGTAGAAATGAATATATATACTATTTGATTATAGACAGAATATCTACTCAAATACGAGTATCGACTAAAAATAATGTTCAAACAAATAATTTAAATATGTCGGTTGTTAAAACCATTTCGTTAATTTTCGGTATTTTCCGTAACATTGTATGTTTACATTTGTTGACATTACGATACATTTCAGAGCAGAGCTAGTTATTTGCGTAGAATCGAAAATTGTGTCATATAGGTTTTATATATATATATATATATATATATATATATATATATATATATATGAGAGAGAGACAGAGCATATACGCGGACAGAGATAGGAACAGAGTGTGCAAACTAACAGAAACGAAAACATGTGGAAGCCGAACATTCATGCATGGTCAATGGCTATCTCATCCTATGGAGCTCCATGACAATTCATGCGGTCTATGCAGTGATGACACGGCATCGCTAGGCAGAAAATGTCCCACGAATGTAGCCATTAGCCAGTGCCGAGTTCTCTTTCGGTGGGATTAACAGTCACGTATACGAGAGAGAGAGACGATCTTCGCCAGGTTTACTTCCTTAGGCCAAGCGGCTCATGAAAGAATACCTTTTCGACCTTCAACCATAATAAGGGAACTGGCTCAGTGCTCATCTGCGTAGCAACCCCTGCGACTAGACTTTTCAGGAGACTGATGATGTTCATATTTTAGGCTATTTTCATGTTAATTATGTTAACATAACGAATTATGATAATGTGACGAAATATGATGGACTACTGCTGTCATATATGGCCAGGCGCAGTGTTCATCTCAGTGTTCTCGACAGGCTCCAAAAGGAGAATCAGATAGGTACCGACTTAGCGGCTCGACTCCAGCCACTTCCTCACCGACGGGATGTAGCTTCCCTGTCTGTTCTATAAATACTTTCATGGCTTCTGCTCCAACGAACTTAAATCACTGGTACCTCTGCAACAGGTGTTTACTCGTGCAACTAGACTGGCAACTGGGTCTCACGCATTCACAGTTAGAGCAACCAAATGTAGACGACAATTCTGCTCTTGCAGCTTCTTTTCTTCATTCTTTTCTTCATTATTATCTTATTAGCTTCCCGCCTATGGAACTCGCTTCTATATTCTTGCTTTCCTGACGGCTACAACCTCCAGGAATTTAAATGCAATGTCAATACTTTTCTCTTAACCACTTGACTCTAGTTCTTTCTACACCCCGTATATCCTTTCCTTTCTCTCCGCCTTTGCCCCTGTCATTACACCTGTATTCTCATCATTCTCTTGCTTCTTTCTAACTGGTTCGTCTTCCTCTTCACTCTCTTCTACTTAATCTTTTTACTCTTATGTAGCCCCCTAATCTTTTTATTTTTATGTAGCCTCCTAATGCTTTTACTCTTACGTAGACCCCTGCACATCAGTGGCGTTACCGCCTTGCTCGGGGTGATACGATTACAAAAAAAAAGCTAATGCGCAAACCAATATTACTTAGATTGTAGATCGCTTAGAAACACAGGCAACTGTAAGCCAACCATTACAATCCAAAATGTTTTGATTTTAAATAACCAACAAATAGTTGAAAAATCGTAAAAATCAAATTAATAAAAAAAACTACGAGTTTTAGTTTTAATTTCATCAAGCTAATAGATTAGATTTAATATTTCTACTAAGCAAAATATTTTGCTGCATTTCATAAGAGATTTAAATTGACTGAAAAAAGTTTTTTTTTTCAAAGTCGCTGACTTTAGCGTTGTTTCCGACCATATAATTATCTTCATTAAAAATATTTCAAAAATAATATATCCTTTTCTGAGACTTTATTTGATGAATATTAGCTCATTTAAAGTTTAATCAATGTGATTTAAAACAAATTTTACTCACTCTTAGTTCGAAGAAATTCAATTTTATCACGGAGGGAGCTGTTTATTTTAGATGTTCACACGTTGATAGCTTAACAGACAAGCGGAAGTTTATCTTATTTTTTTTCTATGGGAGATATATCTGTAGAAATTACTTGAGGAACATAACGTGTGCTCTTTTTTTTATATAATTTTTAATTCCGTGATCTTTAAAATTTCGGAAAATATTCTTCTTGATCTAATACCATGGTTCCCAACCCCGGGGTAAATTACCTCAGTGAAGTAATGAGCCCATATTTTGTGGGTAATGGATGTTTGGTTTGAGAAGAGGCAATCAGCTTATAATTTCACACTATGTCCTTGGAATGAAGACCAAGAAACGTAGCATACTCAACGTGGCAAATGACGCCCGAATAGCCCTTTCAGTCACAAAGTCAAGAATAAATAAACTCGCACAGGCAATACAAGCTCAACACTCACATTAAGAATAACGGCTAGGTTACGGCTGCTATACCTCTGATTATTATAGATTGGTACTATTGTATTGAATAAATTCCATTAGCTTTTGATGTATGAAAATATAATTACTTCTTTTCCTATATTACGGGTATTTGTTGATTAGGGAAATAGATAATAGTGAAATTGTATTTTGGGGTAATCGCAGCAAAATGTTGGGAACCTATGATCTAATGTTTTCTTGAATTTTATCTACTTTGGCTTTAAATTTATTTTAGTGATCGTTCTTATTTTATGATAATCTCGTGTATGGAGCTCCGTATTTAAAAGACCGGAACGTTTATATACATATAGATAAAAATTCAATTTTTTTTTTAAATATTGGGTGTCGTTGAATTGCAATAAGCTTTTTCTTTGATGATTACTAAATATAGTTTTTACTTAAGAACAATATCACTTAAACGATACAGTTTTTGAGTTAATATACAGAAATATAAAAAAATTAAATTTTTATAAATTATTCTAATTGAAACTTTTTTAAAAAATCAATTCTTTCAAAAATTAATTATTTATCGAACTTTTTCTTAAAACAGTTGTGTCCATAATATATTTTATTGATAAAAATAATCAAAAGCTGTCCTAATTAAACAATATATTATTTTCATTCCATTTTTTTTATTTTACGATTCAGAGTACATCTGCAGTAAGTGGGGGTCCTCTTTTATAATAATAAAAATAAAAGATTATTTAAATTCTTCAAGCGGTACCGCTTATAATTAATATAAATATTAAGCATTACAAAAATTAACTTTTCGGAATTCATAAAATTAAATTAGTGATTTTTCTATGATAAGAAACAACTCTAAAATAATTCAATTCATTTGTGGATATGTCCAAAATATGTCATTAAAATCCGACAGTTATATGAGTTCTACAAGAATTTCCAATTCAATGTGTTCTTCACTGCAAAAGACAACCTAAAATGTCCACGACTTATTTTTGGTTACCAGCAGACGGAATAAAAAAACAAGATTTTCATCCAAAATTTTAAATTGTGAACGATCTAAAGACAAAAGTCAGTCAGTTAAGTGCCATACGTGATACACACTTGGGTGATCATGTCTCGAAAGAGTGGGCAGAAGATTATCCCGCAGTAGGTTGCCATTGCTTTCTGCGGTAGACTGGTTGCCGACCAAGGCTAAAGAACCCAATCTGTCCTGCTATTTAACCCATAACTGAAAGAAAGAGACGGATTAATACCTTTCCCAAGGGTATTTGCGCGTAAGTGAATGCAAACGATTCTATTGGAATTCGAACTCGGCTCCCCGATTTCTCGTTCCGAGCCGATATTCACTGTACCACAACGCACAAGTACAATATGATAATAAAAAAAACTTCTTTGATCTTTACTCTTAATAATAACAAAAGGATTTTGATGACAAAACTTTTATATTTATTAAGTTTGGGACATTTTTCATAATGGTATACTCATTTTTAGCGAATTATTGGCTGTACATACACACACGCGCACACACAGACACACACACACATACATAAATATATATCAATAAATATACATATTACCATAAATCGGTGGCACGACTCGGCGTTTAATGCATTACGCAATTATCAGGTGCATATATCAAACTCTATGAAATATTTTGTAACATGACGATTGTGTAATACATGAAACTCCGAATCATGCCACCGACGTAGGATAAAATGTATATTTATTAATATATAATTAATAAATCTGTTTTACTACATTGAGCACTGTTTTATTAACACCTGAATATTTTTTTTATATATGTGTGCATTCATATATGTAATTTATTAATTCCCATACATACACGCACACACATATATATAGCCTAGGATATTCATATGTAAGAATATATATATATATATATGTATATATATATATATATATATATATATATATATATATATATATATATATATATATATATATATATATATATATATATATATATATATATATATATATATATATATATATATATATATATATATATATATATATATATATATATATATATAATAAATTATTATATATATATATATAATAAATTATTATATATATATATATAAATAATTTATCATATATTATAAATAATTATTATATATTATATATATATTATAAATATATATATATATATATATTATAAATATATATATATATATATTATAAATTTATATATATTATAAATTTATATATATATATAGCTTACAAGCACTTGACCGATCAGAAATGGAGTTTTTGCTCTCATCACTGAATTCTTTCAGAAAAGTAATTTAAAACGTAAGCTGGAAAGAAGAGAAAGAATTAGCAGAGTTACTTATCAGTGTTTTATTTTTTTGTTTTTTTTTATTTTTTATTTTATTCATTTATTTATTTTTTTTTTTTGTTCAGTTTTTGATTTCAACACATGGAGTATATTACTTTATCCAACGCGAAGTGCGAAATGCCAGCGTCAAGACCAACGGCAATTTCTGTTTTTTCATTCACCTGTTAAAATTCTTTATAGGCGGAGCTATTGAGATAGTTGGCAACGGATAATAACTGATAGTGTTATTAAAGGGATTCATGTAACTGATAGTCTTATTGAAGGGATTCCTATAACTGATAGTCTTATTGAAGTGATTCCTGTAAATGATAGTCTTATTGAAGGGATTCCTGTAACTGATAATCTTATTGAAAGGATTCCTATAACTGATAGTCTTACTGAAGGGATTCCTGTAACTGATAATCTTATTGAAAGGATTCCTATAACTGATAGTCTTACTGAAGGGATTCCTATAACTGATAGTCTTATTGAAGGGATTCCTATAACTGATAGTCTTATTGAAGGGATTCCTATATCTGATAGTCTCATTGAAAGGATTCCTATAACTGATAGTCTTATTGAAAGTATTCATATAACTGATAGTCTTATTGAAGTGATTCCTGTAAATGATAGTCTTATTGAAGGGATTCCTGTAACTGATAATCTTATTGAAAGGATTCCTATAACTGATAGTCTTACTGAAGGGATTCCTATAACTGATAGTCTTATTGAAGGGATTCCTATAACTGATAGTCTTATTGAAGGGATTCCTATATCTGATAGTCTCATTTAAAGGATTCCTATAACTGATAGTCTTATTGAAGGGATTCCTATAACGGATAGTCTTATTGAAAGAATTCCTTTAACTGATAGTCTTATTGAAAGGATTCCTATAACTAATAGACTTATTGAAGGAATTCTTGTAACTGATAGTCTTATTGAAGGGATTCCTGTAACTAATAGACTCATTGAAGGAATTCTTGTAACTGATAGTTTTCTTGAAGTGAGTTCTATAATTGATAGTCTTATTGAAAGGGTTCCTATAATTGATAGTTTTATTGAAGGGATTCCTATAACTTATAGACTTAGTGAAGTGATTCCTGTAACTTATAGTCTTATGAAAATGATTCATATAAATGATCGTCTGATTGAAGTGATTCCTATAATTGATAGTCTTATTGAAGGGATTCTTGCAAATGATAGTCTTAATGAAATGATTCCTATAGTTGATAGTCTTATAGAAGTGATTCCTATAATTGATAGTCTTATTGAAAGGATTCCTATAACTGATAATCTTATTGAAAGGATTCCTATAACTGATAGACATATTGAAAGGATTCCCAGAACTGATAGCCTTATTGAAAGGATTCCTAAAACTGATAGTCTTATTGAAGAGATTCCTATAACTGATAGTCTTATTGAAGTGATTCCTGTAAATGATAGTCTTATTGAAGGGATTCCTGTAACTGATAATCTTATTGAAGGGATTCCTGTAACTGATAGTCTTATTGAAAGAATTCCTATAAGTGATAGTTTAATTGAAAGGATTCCTATAATTGATAGTCTTATTGAAGTGATTCTTGTAACTGATAATCTTATTGAAAGTATTCCTACAACTGATAGTCTTATTGAAAGGATTCCTATAATTGATAGTCTTATTGAAGGGATTTCTTGTAACTGATAGTCTTATTGAAAGGATTCCTATAACTGGTAGTCTTATTGAAATGATTCCTATAATTGATAGTCTTATTGTAGTGATTCTTGTAACTGATAGTAATATTGAAGGGATTTCTTGTAACTGATAGTCTTATTGAATGGATTCCTATAACTGATAGTCTTATTGAAAGGATTCCTATAACTGATAGTCTTATTGAAGGGATTCCTATAACTGATAGTCTTATTGAAAGTATTCCTATAACTGATAGTCTTATTGAAGTGATTCCTGTAAATGATAGTCTTATTGAAGGGATTCCTGTAACTGATAGTCTTATTGAAAGGATTCCTATAACTGATAGTCTTACTGAAGGGATTCCTATAACTGATAGTCTTATTAAAGGGATTCCTATAACTGATAGTCTTATTGAAGGGATTCCTATATCTGATAGTCTCATTGAAAGGATTCCTATAACTGATAGTCTTATTGAAGGGATTCCTATAACGGATAGTCTTATTGAAAGAATTCCTTTAACTGATAGTCTTATTGAAAGGATTCCTATAACTGATAGTCTTTTTGAAGGGATTGCTGTCAATGATAGTCTTATTGAAAGGATTCCTATAACTGATAATCTTATTGAAGGGATTCCTGTAACTGACAGTCTTATTGAAAGGATTCCTATAACTGATAGTCTTATTGATGGGATTCCTATAACTGATAGTCTTATTGAAAGGATTCCTATAACTGATAGTCTTATTGAAGGGATTCCTATATCTGATAGTCTTATTGAAAGGATTCCTGTAACTGATAGTCTTATTGAAGAGATTCCTATATCTGATAGTCTAATTGAAAGGATTCCTATAACTGATAGTCTTATTGAAAGGATTCCTATAACTGATAGTCGTATTGAAGGGATTCCTGCAAATGATAGTCTTATTGAAAGGATTCCTATAACTGATAATCTTATTGAAGGGATTCCTGTAACTGACAGTCTTATTGAAAGGATTCCTATAACTGATAGTCTTATTGATGGGATTCCTATAACTGATAGTCTTATTGAAGGGATTCCTATATCTGATAGTCTTATTGAAAGGATTCCTATCACTGATAGTCTTACTGAAAGGATTCTTGCAACTGATAGTCTTATTGAAGGGATTCCTATATCTGATAGTCTTATTGAAAGGATTCCTGTAACTGATAGTCTTATTGAAGAGATTCCTATATCTGATAGTCTAATTGAAAGGATTCCTATAACTGATAGTCTTATTGAAAGGATTCCTATAACTGATAGTCGTATTGAAGGGATTCCTGCAAATGATAGTCTTATTGAAAGGATTCCTATAACTGATAATCTTATTGAAGGGATTCCTGTAACTGACAGTCTTATTGAAAGGATTCCTATAACTGATAGTCTTATTGATGGGATTCCTATAACTGATAGTCTTATTGAAGGGATTCCTATATCTGATAATCTTATTGAAAGGATTCCTATCACTGATAGTCTTACTGAAAGGATTCTTGCAACTGATAGTCTTATTGAAGGGATTCCTATATCTGATAGTCTTATTGAAAGGATTCCTGTAACTGATAGTCTTATTGAAGGGATTCCTGTAACTGATAGTCTTATCGAAAGGATTCTTGCAACTGATTGTCTTATTGAAGGGATTCCTATATCTGATAGTCTTATTGAAAGGATTCATATAACTGATAGTCTTATTGAAAGGATTCCTGTAACTGATAGTCTTATTGAAGGGATTCCTATAACTGATAGTCTTATTGAAGGGATTCCTATATCTGATAGTCTTATTGAAAGGATTCCCATAACTGATAGTCTCATTGAAAGGATTCCTATAACTGATAGTCTTATTGAAAGGATTCTTGCAACTGATAGTCTTATTGAAGGGATTCCTATATCTGATAGTCTTATTGAAGGGATTCCTATAACTGATAGTCTTATTGAAAGGATTCCTGTAACTGATAGTCTTATTGAAGGGATTCCTATATCTGATAGTCTTATTGAAGGGATTCCTATAAGTATAGTCTTATTGAAAGGATTCCTATAACTGATAGTCTTATTGAAAGGATTCTTGTATTTCAATTTGATAATGGCTGTCAATAGTAGGTTCGGTCCGAAAAGTTCAGCTAAAATTTAAAACGTGATCCATAGTCTTGAAAAATATTGGAGTAGATAGACTAAACTATCGCCCGGTTCACACTCCACCCACATCTATTGAACAGGTGAAGAGGCTCATCCCTTGTTTCCTGTTTAGGATGCGGTTTCCGGTTTTCTCTTTTCCAATCTTTTTCACTCTTTTATTTTTTTTTTCCAGTTGGAGTAGAGAGACTAAACTATCGCACGGTTCACACTCCACCCACATCTATTGAACAGGTGAAGAGGCCCATCCCTTGTTTCCTGTTTAGGATGCGGTTTCCGGTTTTCTCTTTTCTAATCTTTTCACTCTTTTATTTATTTTTTTCCAATTGGAGTAGATAGACTAAACTATCGCCCGGTTCACACTCCACCCACATCTATTGAACAGGTGAAGAGGCTCATCCCTTGTTTTCCTGTTTAGGATGCGGTTTCCGGTTTTCTCTTTTCCAATCTTTTCACTTTTTTTTTCCAATTGGAGTAGATAGACTAAACTATCGCCCGGTTCACACTCCACCCACGTCTACTGAACAGGTGAAGAGGCGCATCCCTTGTTCCCTGTTTAGGATGTGGTTTCCGGCTTTCTCTTTTCCATTCTTTTTACCCTTACGTAGCCCCCTGCGCATTGGTGGCGCTATCGTCTTGCTTGGGGTGATATGATTAATAAGAAAATGTCTTTGGGGAGTGGGTGGGGCTGATCGTATTTTAAGTGAAAGAATGTTTTCTACTATAGCAAGAATCTGCAAATTAGGGTTTTATATTTTGTATGTCTTTGTCTCGTACAAGGCTACAATTGCTATCGCCCCACTGGAGATTTCGCTACTACCGTAGTAATGGTTTCAGAGAATAGACACTCTATATATATTCATGATGCGCAGTTTAATGTGGAAGAAGACCATGTTGGTTATGCGTCTGTAGGAATGTAAATCTCTAATAAGTGAACACATCTTAGAAAATAACTTGTTTAGCAGGCGTTTCGTTGATTTGTACCTATGTAACACGTTGCTGATATGGCGATAAAATTTAAACCTCACATTGTTTTTTAATTGATGTAGATAGCAGCTTTTTTTATCATTTCACCCCGAGCAAGGCATTCCATTGCCACTATTGCGTAGGCGGTTACTTAGGGGAAAGTGATTGGAAAAAGTGGTTAGATATAGGATATGTCAGAAGCAGGGTGATAGACGGGTAAGTGTTGGGACGCCCGCGCCTATTCGCTATAATGGACTATTCCATTACTATGTAAAGTAATGGTGGCATCTACGTAGGAGTGTGCCGAGCAGCCGATCGACAAGTCAGTCATAGACTTCCGGTGACGACCCGGAAGTACCCATTGCTCATACTACGTCTTACGACGGTTGAGACGATTAACCTTTATTCTTGTATTGGATACTAATAACCTTTGTAAATACTATTTTCACGGAATACAACAATTAACCTATTCCTGTTGTTGAGTTATTTATTCTTACTCACGACATAACAGTAAGGATACCGAGGCTGAGGGTTGGGCAAATGGGAAGTGTGTTTGAGAGAATGGATGCGAGTTAGTGCATTAGGAGGTGTCTATTGACCTTACATTTAAACTCCTGGAGATTGTAGATGTCGGGGAAGCAAGTGTATGGAAGGTTGATCGGTATTCTGATAAAATGGCACCAGGCATTCAAGTGAGTACGAAGCGGATGTCTGACATTAAAATTCATCCATGATGAAAACAAATGCATCCAAAAGCAATAGTAACAGTGTGGAAAGATGCGTATACTGTATACGGCCTTGTATGGCTATCAACAGTCAAAACAAAGCGCCTTTATTGTCTAATTCGGACGAAAAGGTAGATTACGCTCAGGAAACTGTCAATGAACTGAAAAATTATGTTGGCAACTATGGGATATCCCAAAAATCATTGCCAGATGCTCACCTCAAAACAGAAGGACAACCGAATGCAATTCTGACCTACGACAAGGTTGGCGATAATTGTTTCTTGAAGTAAGTTGTTGTTATGTCGCCAAGTATAAATGAATAACTCAACAACAGAATCAGAATATAAATTATATTCCGCGGAAAGACGGTTAGTAAGTACAGAAGTGATTAGTAATATTTACAATAGGAAAGATACAAGAGTCCAATCCGTCGTAAGACGTGTGTATACGTGATTACTTCCGGTACGCCACCGGAAGTGTGACTAACTCTTCACTGACTCGCACGGACTCTTCAGTAACTCATTAGAGACTCTCAAGTGACTCTCTACGACTCATTATTTAGCTGTCCCTCCCAGTAAGGGCAACATATGACAAATGGTCAGTTTATGACTGGGATTTCCGGGCTATATGGCCCGGCCAAAAAATGTCTGTCTATTTTTGCCCAGTCGTGCTTCTACCCTTCGGTGGAACCACGACTGGGTTATTGCTCTCTGCTCGTAAGCAGAGAGCGCCCTCTACCCGAAGGCAGAGAGCTGACAGTGTCGTAGAGTCGTCAGTCTAGTGACTCTGTACGACTCATTATTTAGTCGTCCCTCCCAGTAAGGGCAACATATGTCACATGGTCAGTTTATATCTGGGCTTTCCTGGCTATATGGCCCGGCCAAAAAATGTCTGTCTATTTTTGCCCAGTTGTGCTTCTACCCTTCGGCGGAACCACAACTGGGTTATTACTCTCTGCTCGTAAGCAGAGAGCGCCCTCTACCCGAAGGCAGAGGGCTGACAGTGTCGTAGAGTCGTCAGTCTAGTGACTCTGTACGACTCATTATTTAGTCGTCCCTCCCAGTAAGGGCAACATATGACACATGGTCAGTTTATATCTGGGCTTTCCTGGCTATATGGCCCGGCCAAAAAATGTCTGTCTATTTTTGCCCAGTCGTGCTTCTACCCTTCGGCGGAACCACAACTGGGTTATTACTCTCTGCACGGAAGCAGAGAGCGCCCTCTACCCGAAGGCAGAGAGCTGACAGTGTCGTAGAGTCGTCAGTCTAGTGACTCTGTATGACTCTCCCTGTAGAGAATCCACCATTGCTATATATAGCAATGGGAACAGTCCATTATGTAGTCAAATAGGAGCTGCGCCCTAACAGTTATCACAGATGTACTCTCGACGATTTCTTGAGAAAGGATCATAAGGTTTGATTAACGCAATGATGATATGCAAGCAGTTGATCAGCAATGTCTTTTGAGAAAAGCATGATCTATCTGAAATCCAGAGAAACCATCAAACAACTCAGATATACAGACCGAATTTACAGATTCTTGCCATAGTAGAAAATATACTTTCGCTTAAAATACGATCAGCCCCACCCACTTCCCAAAGACATTTTCAAGAGTATGGTTCACGTTTCAAATTTTGCCTGAACATTTCGTACCGAACCTAGTAGACTCCGGAATTTTAGGGCCATTATGGAATTGAAACACCAGTTCCTGTACGATCATGGAAGTAACGCAAAGTCAAAACTGTCGGTATCGAGATGGGTAAGCACTGAAAATAACAGGCGCTGTAAGCTTGGATATGCCGGTGGTTGAATGGATAATGGATCGGAATTGTTAATCCAATAGCCAAGTTCCCGTTTCAGCCGTTATATTTACTTACACACAAATACCATTAGGAAGGTATTAATCCACCTCTTCGTGAAAACTTCTTTCACTAAATCGTTATTATCTCAAGTTACACGAATCCCTTCAGCGAGACTATCAGTTACAAGAATTCCTTCAATAAGACTATCAGTTACAGGAATTTCTTCAATATAACCATCAGTTACAGGAATCCATTCAATAGGACTATTAGTTACAGACCAAAGACAGTCAAAAGATGATTCTGCAAAAATGTCGAAAATGCAACTTCTTTCTGGTAACGTATGCTGATCGTAACTACTGCTGACAGGTTCTTATAATTTAGACTAGTTAAAGAAAATGTTCGATTAATTCATGCTGTGTATATTATATTACATATATTTTCTTTCAGAGTGACTTTATTTTGTATTTTTTTTTTTGTCTCTAGCTGCCAGGTTCTTATAATTTAGACTAGTTTGTATCTGTTTTCTTTTAATCATTTACTTTGGTTACTAAAAATATACTAAATTTTTCGGCTGTCTAAAGGCCGTTTCGACTTTTACTAAGTTAAAACTTAGTAATTATTTTTTTACATCAATTATATATATGTATATATAATTGGGACGTTAGCATCCCTGTAGGTCCAAAAAATATAAACCTACAAAGGGCGGAAGAACTCTCAAAGAATCAACGGCCAACTACCTAGAGGTGATGTCTTAATAAACCATCGTTGAGAAGGCAACGGGATACCACTCCACTATCTACCAACGCTCAATCATGGATAGTTAAAACAAATATATTAAAGCCAACAGCGTAAAGGTGGTTGCTTCCCAAGGAAGCAACTCCTCGCTCAGTAAGGACCGGCGTGGGCAACAGGTGCCACCTGACCGTCATCCGGCGACTGTTAGCACCAACGGCGTAAAGGGGACATTTTACTCCAAAATTTGTCCCTCGCCCGGGAAAGAACGAAATGAGCAACAGGTGTCTCTGGACTGTTACCCTGCAACTGTGCGCATCAAAGACAAACTCACTATAGGAACATGGAACGTCAGGATACTCAACTGTGGACAACTAGAGAATGTCAAACAGGAGATGAACAGACTAAATATCAACATCCTAGGCATATGTGAAACAAGATGGCCTAATAACGGAGATTTCAGTAGCCACACCCACAGGATAATATATGCAGGAGGTAAAAAAACGAAAAAGGGGTCGCTTTAATACTAAACAAACAAGTGAAGAGATGTGTACTTGGATACTGGCAACTGTCAGAGAGAGTCCTCTTGGTTGAACTGCGGGGAAGGCCCTTCAATATAGCTATTATAGTAGTTTCTGCGCCGAAAACTCAAAGCTCGGAGGACGAAATAGAATCTGTCTATTCAATACTGGACAGTGCCAAGGCTCAGTGCAAAAGCCAAGAAATTAGGATAATAATGGGGGACTTAAATGCAAAGGTAGGTAAAGATAGAGAAGGAGACACGAACAGCAACTTCAGACTAGGAGAACGCAACGAAAGAGGAGAAAAATGGATCCAATGGTGCTCAGCCAAATGACCAGGTTATTACTAACACCTGATTCCAAGAACACTCACGACGTTTATGGACATGGAGAAGTCCAGGAGGCGACACGAAGAACCAAATAGATTATATAACTATAAACAAGAGATTCAGGAACGTAGTAGTCCAATGCAAAACATACCCAGGTGCCGACTGCGGAAGTGACCACGTCCCAGTCATCTGCAAACTAAAAGTGAAACTCCGAAGACTGAAGAAGCCCAGCACATCACCAAGGCTGCAATACGACACACTAGAGGACGATCTCACCCTGCAGAAAGAATACAATAACAGCGTGAGAAAGAAATATGAAGAACAAATTGGAAAAGGGTACTCAAAATGGGATTCACTAAAAGAAGCGATGGTGACCTCAGCGAACAACATAGCCCCAAAGGAAATCAGACGCGGAAGAAAAAACGAGTGGATGACCGAAGAGATCCTCCACATGATGCAAAGGAGACAAAAAATAACGCCAAGACACGGAGCAGAGAACAAAAACTTCACAGGGAGATAAGGAACAAATGCAGACAAGCCAAAGAGGAATGGCTCAACAACAAATGCGCAGAAGTAGAGAGACTGAGCAGGAACAACAAAGCAGAGATGCATAAAGAAATAAGAGAACTGACAGGATAAAAAACCTGCTCCTCAACAGGATGCATAAAATCCAAGGAAGGAACAATCATATTAGAGAAAGAGGAAATACTCCAGCGATGGGAAGAATATATAAAGGATCTCTTTTGCGACAAGAGAGAACAACCGAGAATACACAAAGAAATGGATAGACCGGAAATACTAAAATCCGAAGTGGAAGCTGCAATGGCCAAAATGAACAGAAACAAAGCACCTGGTCCAGATGGCATAGTGATAGAGCTGCTGACAGCCTTAGAAAAATATGGCATAGAAAAGATTACCGACATAATAAACGAAATTTATAGCAGCGGAATAATACCAGACGATCTATGCAAGTCGATATTTATAGCGCTGCCGAAGAAACCTGGTGCAAACGAGTGCGAACTACACAGAACTATCAGCTCAATGAGTCACATTACAAAACTGATTGTCAGAATCCTGATAAATAGAGCAAGAAGCAGAATCAGACAAGAGATCTGGCAGGAACAGTGCGTGTTCATCAAAAACACTGGAACAAGGAACGTCATATTCATGATTAGGATGCTCTCTGAAAGGGCATTACAAATGAAAAAATACTTGTACCTATGCTACATTGACTACGCGAAAGCATTCGACAAAGAATTGATGGAGATGCTAGTCAGCCTCGACATTTTCGGGAAAGACATGAGAATAATCAAGAATCTCTACTGGCAGCAAACGGCCTGCATACGGACAGGTAACGACCTCAGTAGATACACAAAGATAGAAAAAGGCGTAAGACAAGAATGTGTCTTTTCACCGGATTTGTTCAACCTATACAGCGAGAATATTTTGAGGACCCTAGATGACACGCCAGGTTTTGTTATTGGAGGCCACAACCTGAACAACATAAGGTATGCGGACGATACAGTGCTGACTGCGGACACGGAAAGGAAACTACAAGACCTCATACAGAAAGTAGCAGTGGATAGTGACAAGAAGGGATTACAAATAAACTTTAAGGAAACTGTGCATGGTCATCAGCAAAAGATACAACCCAAAATGCCAAATACAGGTGGGGGGTAACAGAATCAAGCAAGTACAAAAATTTAAGTACCTAGGAAGTGTTCTAACAGAAGATGGAAAGTGCGACACGGAGATCCGAAGGCGAATTGGCATGGCAAAGGACGCGTTCCAGAAGATGAGCAAAATACTAACGCACAGGAAAATCTCAATAGAAACGAAGAAAAGAGTGCTAGACTGCGACGTGATATCAGTTCTTCAATACGGCAGTGAATGCTGGACAATATCATCGAAAATGAGGAAAAAACTGGAAGCGGCCGAAATGTGGTTCTACAGAAGGATGCTACGGATATCGTGGACTGAGCATGCAAGCAACGATGAGGTGTTGGAAAGAATGGCAACAAAAAGGAAATTGATGCTGAGCATCAGGAAGAGACAACTGAAGTTCCTGGGACATGCAATGAGGAAAGAGAGCCTGGAGAACCTGATACTGACTGGACAGATAGAAGGAAGGAGAGACAGAGGAAGGCAGCGGATAACATATTTGCAGGGCCTGATCAGGTAGATGACGGAACGGGGGTTGCCAGGAGTAACAGGAGCAAACATACTAAGAGCCTCAAGGGATAGGGAGACGTGGAGAGCCATGATTGCTAACGTCCTGAATGGACAGGGCGCATAGAAGAAGAAGAAGTTACAGACAGGGCCGTAGCTGATGCTAAAAAAACATCGGGCACAGAGAAAATTGCCCGGATTTATTTGTTGACAATGTGATGACGTCATCAGTGTCATCCGTTTCCAGAAACTATGATTTTCGCGGATTCTTTCGGCTATTCCAAAGGAAATTAGGCACAGAACGTGAACGAAAGCAAGAAATTGGGTTCGGACTTTCTGAGTAAAACCAGTCTTTTCTCCCAAAATTAATAAATAAACAAACAAGATTTTTACTGCGTTCATTCGGATGTTTTCTTCGTTTTTCTTTCTTTCTTTCTTTCTTTTTTTCTTTCTTTCTTTCTTCGTGAATTGTTTAGTTTGATTTCTGACGAAGACATTTTTCCTTGCCCGGATTTTCACTATGATTGCAAGGATCGGCCCCGGACCCGTGCCCCTTGTGCCCGGTAGTCAGATACGGCCATGGTTACAGAAATATCTTCAATAACACAATGAATTAAAGAAATCTCTTCAATAATACTATCATTTACAGGAATCCCTTCAATAAGACTATTCTTATGAATCTCTTTCAATTTACAAATAGTTTATTGCCTCTCCAGGTCAAAATTATCTAAAGTTCATGCTTGATGTCTTCATTCGATTGTACATAACCGTCTCGAACATTATTAAGAACTAAACTTTTATATAAAGGACTCACTTTCATCGTCAACGGCTGTTAGACTTTTTTGTTTTCTGTTGTTAATATCGTTAGGAGACGCAACTCCTAACCTTATTAATATAAGCATGGGTGTTTTTCCTTTGATAAAAGAATATCACCTGCGCGACCGCAGTGCTTATCATGCCTTAACACCGTTCTGTTTATTCTTGCCATATGAACTACTGCATAGCCACAAGGTATATGCAGCATTTATTACCGAGACCAGACTCCTCTAGATTTGCCCTCTTTAATTTATATGCAAAGATGATGTACACAAAATTCCAGTATGTGAGACAACAGTTTTTTTTTTCATTTTTTATTTCTGTTTCTTTGTTTGTTTGTTTGTTTTTTGTTTTTTTGTTTTTTTGTTTTTTTGTTTTTTGTTTGTATGTTTTTTGGTTTTTTTTTTCTGTCTACGATACAGACAGCATTTCATTCTTGTTGATAGAAACCGTCAAAAGTAACAAAAAAAATCTTGAACTTCGGACGGTTTATACATAATTTTTATCCGAATGGGCAACAACTTATTCGAAAATAGGAAAAATAAAATAAAAAAAATAAACCAAAATATTGCCGGTCGAAGTTTATATATATATATATATATATATATATATATATATGATAATAGCTGTATGTTCATTCTACAGATGGTGTAGTTCGTTCTGTCTGTATGTCTCTCTCTCTCTCTCTCTCTCTATATATATATATATATATATATATATATATATACATATATATATAGTTAATAGATTTTTACTTAACGAGCCGCACCTCCACCCAACAGTAAGCGATACCATCAGAATTGAAAATCCCTGATGGAGGAGAAGTTTTACTGCTTGTAAAGTCTGCTACCGGCCAAGATTTGTCCGATGATAGACTAAACAAACTATTGGCCAGGGGTGTAAGGCGATTTTTCAAGGTAAGCAGAAACTCCCAACAAACACCGCGGCAAAATGCTTTTTACGCATACTTAACATGCAGACATAGATTTGCACACGCGATGTTACCTACGCGAGCACATGCGCACACACACACACACACAAACAAACAAACAAACAAACATACAAATATATATATAAATATATATACACCAATCCCTCGATAAGTACTGTATTGTACATTAAAAAATACGCATTTTCTTTTACGCAAAAAGGCATCAATCAAAGAACTTATGTAATTTGTAACACAAATTTTAATCTCATTCACATTTAATTTTCATTTTGCATACCTTTTAATTAAAATATAGGTACATAGAGTTTGAGCTTTGTTTAACGACATATCAACTTCTGTGGGTTATTTAATGCCAAAAGGTATGGTTTTAAGGTATTTTTTAAGTCATAGTGAGAAGATTGATTTAGTCAGATTTTGATGAAAAAAAAAATAATCTTATACATTTTTTTATTTTACGAAACTGAAGATGTCTTTTAGCTTTGTATTCACAGATGTATTCTATATATATATATATATATATATATATATATAGATGTATACTAGTAATATTTTTTCATTCAAAAATGTATATTTTTCTATAAGAGTCTACTTTTACGTATATATTTCTATAAAAGAGCTTTTTTATACTTTCATGGTGTTTTGACCCCAGTCTAGGGGTTAACTATTGGACCATAGCTGGGACCCTAACAGGTGCTACCACTCCGGGTCAGGCTGGACCTGGGGACAGCAGCAATAAAAAGGTGGTTCCATGTTCCTCAAAACCTGCCAACCAGAAGCCTTGCTGCAGGATGCAGTTTACCGTCATACCCAGGACCCTACGTACATAGAAAAAGATAGAATAAAAAGTCCTATGAATTAATGTTTATTAGTCTAATTTTTTATGAAAAACGTATTTAGTGCAATTTGCCGCACGGTACTTTTCTGTTCTTTATGTAATTGGCGGTACTGAGAAATTGTCTCTTCAAATTTTCAAACATAACATCATTGTTAATATTTTAATCTGAAAATTGTATTTTTAATCTTTCTATAGAAAATGCGTACCTCTTTTATATTTCGACTAGCAGTATAGCCCGGCGTTGCTCGGGTGTAATGAAAGCTTTAAAACTAATCCATGGTCCTGGAGCTCAAACTCTTTGGACATTGGCACGAAATCGATAATCAAAAAAATCGGGTTATAGAAGGAGTGGTCCGATTTTAATCACATTTGATACACTCATAGACAAAGACATAAGAAACGATATTCAGAAGTTTCAAAGTTGCAGTTCTTACAGTAGTGCAGAAAATCGATAATATATATATATATATATATAATGCAAGATGTTTGTGTGTGTGTCTGTTTATCTGCCTGTATGTCTGTAGTTTTTCAGCCCTTTTATTTTAGTTTCTGCTTCGGGTTTGGCTCTAAGTAGGTATAATTGTAATTCTTAATCTCAGACATGATAGCATTTACTCAGAGGACTTATTTAGCCTTCAAAATTCAGTTTACGACGAAAAAAAATTATTTGATATCGATACCAGGAAATCAAAATTTGACTTACATCCATTCATTTTTCTTTCAGTCTACGGTTTCGCTTTAAGTGGAAACAACTATTGCTTTTTAGTCTTTCGTGCTAACGTCCAAAGAGTCTGAGCTCCAGGACCATGGATTAGTTTTAAAGCTTTCATTACACCCGAGCAACGCCGGGCTATACTACTAGTGAATAAATAAAATTGAGACTTCCAGAGGCGAAAGGTGAAAGAAAAGGAATTATTAGAATAGAATTTACGGTAATACCTGGCTATTCCAGTAGTGAGATGATGCGAACTAGTAGCAAACCTAATGAGTACGATTTAAACCATGCAATCAAATTACAAAATACTACCAAGGAGTCAATCAGTCAAGTACCATACGTGATACGCGCTTTAGGCGATCATGTCTCGAAAGAGTCATGACTAACTGAGCAGAAGATTATCCCGCAGTCGGCTGCCATTGCTTTCTGTGGTAGACTGGGAGGCAGACATGGCTATAGAACCCAATCTGTCCTGTTATTTGACTCATAGCTAGAGAGAGTAGAAATGTATTACATTATTACGTAGTAATTAGTGGGAGATGAGTTTATTTCTTCATAGCAATAGATAACCGATCACCCACTTTATGACCAGTAGAATCCTTAATCATGATTCTAACTATTATATTCAGTCAGTCAGTTAAGTATCATTCGCTTTGGGCGATCATGTTTCGTAAAAGACATGAGTGAATGGGCAAAAGATTGTCCCACAGTAGGTTGCCATTGCTTTCTGCAGTAGACTGGTTGCTAACCAAGGCTTTAGAACCCAATCTGTTCTATTATTTAACCTATAACTTGAAGGAAGAGACGGATTCATACCTTTCCCAAGGGTATTTGTGCGGAAGTGAATGCAAGGAATTCAGTTGGAATTCGAACTCTGCTCCCCGATTTGTCGTTCCGAGCCGATATCCAATACACCACAACGCACATCCAAGGAGTACAACTTATTAAAATCAATGTCATGAAAATAGTCATATAAAAGATAGAAAGATACTTGTCATGACGGTGACTGAAGCACGTCAAGTCAGAACAGATAACTTTATAGATCATTGGTTGGATTTTGTCGAGAATATCGAGATATGTAGCCTGGATTACCTGAACAAATATGGCAGCAATATTCAATGCCTGGACAAATGCTAGATTTATAGATGTGCAAAATGGTTTCTGACGGGAAAAATTATCGACACAGCATATTAAACCAACCGTCTTAGATAGGTACCTCCAGTCATTTTTCTATACCTAAATTTAAATTTAAATTTTAAAAATAAATAAGTTATCTTCAAGCTTTAAAATTAGCTTTAATTGAAAGCCAACAGATTAAATTTACTAATTTCAGTAAGCAAAATACCCTGGTGTATTTTAAACCGAAATTATATTGATTGGAATCTAAAATGTTTCAGATTAAAAATAAATTTAAACGTACCGCAATTTTTTTGATTGATCGACAAATTTACGTAAGCAGTAGCCACATTTCTGTTTTAAAAAATCTGGCAAAAATAAAATATACGTCGTTGACACGTTATTGAAGTCAATTTTTTAAAATTAAAATTTACCTTTATATGATTTCAAACAATTGTACTTGTTTACTGTCTGAAATATTCGGTAAAAGCTTTTATCTGTTACGGTAGTCCAAAGTGTCAAGTTTATCTCAGGTGATGACAGCTGTAATAACAACCGGAAGCTGTCAAGAAGGCTAAGTAGGGGGGTCATAGGAGACAAAAATATACGAATTTAATTGTTTATGTAAGGGAAGACAACCCTTAATAAACATTGCGTCATTTTAGGTCTCGCACTGACGTAAAAAAAAAGACTTTCTACAAAAGTTTCGAACGTGTTAGAAATAATTTTAAAATTTTTAAAAATAATTAAAAAGGGCTTTGATCTATCCTCTTAATGATAATATAAACATTTTACCGATAAAACTTTTTTATTTAGTTTAGGGTTTTTTTCTTTCTGTTTTTTCAGCGACTTTTTGAAGGTAGCTTTTCTTAGAACCTAGCAACTGATTCAGTTTTACCGATCTACTTCTTATCAGCATAAAACGTGTGAAAACATGATGATTTGCATTCTTGAACGTTAGCATCAGTTATGCTGAAGGAGAGCAAAAGAGTTTTCTAAGATGATTAAAAGATAGCAGTTTCGTTTTAAAAGCGTTAAAATTCCCACCCTTGTGCAAATTAATTGAAACAACTGCTTTAGTTTCCTTTCTTTTACCGTACGGTCAGTTTAAAACCCACTAGAGTAACAGGGTGCAATAACTCTGATACTTTTAATGAAACTTCGAAAGGACTTAATTTTATTTGAAGAATGAAAGGTCTGATATTTTTAAACGAATCCTCTCTCCGTTGTAAACTTGAATTTCGACAATTGTATTTTCTGCTTTTGTAATTAATTATTTTTTTATAAAGACTTACTTTCGGAATTCATCCTGGCGTATTCAAACTTATTCATTTATTTAATTATTTTTTTTTTTGTGCCGTAATTATTTTATTTTAACACGAGTGTACACAAGTGTCCCATATGGTTGACATGATAGAAATATGGTCACCGGGTTTTCTCTACGTGACTTGCTGAGATCAAAAGAACACAGCTTGGGCTGTGAGTTCGTTGTTGTAATAGATGTCACAGAGGCGAGTGGTGAGAGAAAAGGAACTATTAGAATAGAATTTACGGTAATACCTGGCTATTCACAGGTATTAGAATTTGCGGTAATATCTGTCTATTTACGGTAATACCTGGCTATTCACGATGATCACAATAGCTGTTTCTCAAGGACCAGCAACTGTGATCATCGTCATTCGGCGTCCGTAATCGTCTACGGGCCGGGTGACGGTATTACATTCGCACCCTTGTGCAAATTAATTGAAACAACTGCTTTAGTTTCCTTTCTTTTACCATACAGTCAGTATTAAGCCCACTAGAGTAACAGGGTGCAATAGATATTTTTCTTTCCTCTGAGTAGTTCATTTGCAGTGGTGTGAAGTAATATGAATCTATTTTCGGGGTGTATGGTGAAATTTGTTTCGCCTTGAAAAATATTGCGTCATCCGTGATTGCATCATATTTTTTATCACGGTCAGACACTATTCTCTCGGCTGTCGATTAAGTCCTCTGGCCATTGTCTGCGATGGTTGTTACTCCAAAAGAGCGTACGAAAATTGTATCACTGCACGAACGCACTGGCTACCATTACAGAAAGATCGCGGATACAGTTGCTGCCAGTCGTTCAACTGTCAGTCGTATCATCAATGCGAAAAAACAAACTGGATCCATCAACCCAAAATGTAAAGAAAAATCAATGCGAAGAGACGACATATACGTGACTAGGAAGACATTATTCATTTTGTTTCAATTAATTTGCTCTATCTATCTATCTATCTATCTATCTATCTATCTATCTATCTATCTATCTATCTTTTCTTCATATCTATCTATCTATATATCTATCTATCTATCTATCTATCTATTTATCTATCTATCTTTTCTTCATATCTATCTATCTATCTATCTATCTATCTATCTATCTATCTCAGTCTGTTCATTATCTATCTATCTATCTATCTATCTATCTATCTATCTTTTCTTCATATCTATCTATCTATCTATCTATCTATCTATCTATCGATCGATCTTTTCTTCATATCTATCTATCTATCTATCTATCTATCTATCTATCTATCTATCTATCTGTCTGTCTGTCTGTCTCATTTCAAAACGTAAAAAAATGCGGTGGGAAGCAAACATCAACGCTAAGAGACGACGTATACGTGATCATGGAAAGTGTGTAAATTACTAGGAAGACATTATTCATTTTGTTTCAATTAATTTGCGCTATCTATCTATCTATCTATCTATCTATCTATCTATCTGTTGTGGATTTCGGGTGAGAAACCACACAAAATAATAAATAACAAAAAACAGATATGGAGATAGAAAATGTAAGTTATATTGAACAAGATATACAAACTGAAACACGGGTTAGTCAATTCAGGAATACCATTAGAAGAAATCAATATATACAGTCTTGAAGTGAAAGAATATGTCCGGGTAAGGAGTCTATATCCAAACAACTCCAACTCACCCTGTACCAACTTACTGACCAACTAAGCAACTGCTTTACAACTACTTTGCAACTACTAACAACTGCTGCCGTTCTCTGTATAGGCAGGATTATATGTACTCTAAGTTGAGTACATTATTATGTACAAATGTGTGAATCCCCAATACTATCTATCCCAGTTGAAAACATAAAGAAATATACGGTGGGAAGCAAAAATCAACGCCAAGAGACGACGTATACGTGATCAAGGAAACTGTGAAATATCCTAAGAAGACATTCGTTTTGTTTCAATTAATTTGCACAAGAACCTGCTAGTTCTTGTTTCAGTCAGCAACTGATTGCTGGTAGTTTTCGAGAGCAGCTGTCAGTTTTATATTACCACAGGAATATGCAGTGCGGGAATGCAGACTGTGTGATTGAATAAAAAATATACCTATGAGCGTATATATCTGTGTATGTGCTCTTCTGCTACTACAATAACCAGTTTCCTAATATTCCTTAGTTATATTTTTCCTTTATCATGTATTCATTTGTATCACTCTGGCGCCTAATCATCCAAATCTGGCTTTCCAGCCTTGACAGAGTTTGTAAGCGTTTCATTTGCCTTGTAGGTGATGAATTCTTTCAACCTTACAACCTTTTTCCACAGATAAAGTGTTGCAATGCTATCGCTATTTTCACAGCAAATTTTCATAAGAGCTACATTCCTTAAGTCTACTAGTTCACAAATTTATAGCTAAGATCCACTATGCCACCTAAGCATGGCCGAACCATCCTTATTCCTTTTGTATTCCATTGTTTAGGAGCAAGTTCTATTCAGAAACATTCTTCCTGAGAACTGCTACTTTGACTTAAGCTATTCAAGTCTCGCGTCAAATTTTATCTATCCTATATATACCCATGATCTGCATTTACTTCCTCTCAGGTATTTAAAACAACCTTATTGTTAGGGCGCCGCTCCTATTTGACTACAAATGGACTGTTCCCATTGCTATATATAGCAATGGTGGATTCTCTACAAGAGAGTCGTCCAGAGTCACTAGACTGACGACTCTACGACACTGTCAGCACTCTGCCTTCGGGTAGAGGGCGCTCTATGCTTCCAAGCAGAGAGCAATAACCCAGTCGCGGTTCCGCCGAAGGGTAGAACCACGACTGGGCAAAAATAGACAGACATTTTTTGGCCCGGCTATATGGCCAGGATTACCCACTATAAAATGACCATGTGTCACATCCAGCCTACGTGGGAAGGCTAGTAAATACAGTCGTACCGAGTCTCTGGACGACTCTACGACACTGTCAGCCCTCTGCCTTCGGGTAGAGGGCGCTCTCTGCTTCCGAGCAGAGAGCAATAACCCAGTCGTGGTTCCGCCGAAGGGTAGAACCACGACTGGGCAAAAATAGACAGACATTTTTTGGCCGGGCCATATAGCCCGGAAATCCCAGATATAAACTGACCATATGTCATATGTTGCCCTTACTGGGAGGGACAGCTAAATAATGAGTCGTAGAGAGTCACTTGAGAGTCTCTAATGAGTTACTGAAGAGTCAGTGCGAGTCAGTGAAGAGTTAGTCACACTTCCGGTGGCGTACCGGAAGTAATCACGTATACACGCGTCTTACGGCGGATTGGACTCTTGTATCTTTCTATTGTAAATATTACTAATCACTTCTGTACATACTAACCGTCTTTCCGCGGAATACAACTTATATTCTGGTTCTATTGTTGAGTTATTCATTTATACTTGGCGACATAACACTTATTAAGTGTTGTAACCCTTAAAGATTACTGCTTGAGTAACACCAAAATGGAGGTTGGGAATATTTGTAATCACAAATACAAACCTGATACGCTGCGTGAAGTAGATACGAGGGTCATTCAATAAGATGAATTTTTCGGTATTTTTCGGTATAAGGACTTCTAATACAGATAGATTCTTACTTTTTTTTTTTGTATTTTCTTTTCCTTTCCTTCTTTTTCAAAGGGATTTTGTTTCCCAGATTGAAAAAAAAAACTTTGAGAGTTTTGGAGATTAACAAAGATGGTCGACCAAGAAGCATGCTCCGGGATTTAACAGAAGTCAGTTATCAATTTTTTGGTTGCTGAAGGGTGCAAACCAGTTGAAATTCATAGGAGAATGTCAACTGTGTATGGTGCCACATGTTTCAGCCAAAAAAGGTCTACAAGTAGGCTAAATTGTTTAAAGAAGGACGGAGCAGGGTTGAGGATGAAGACAGGCCTGGGACGCCTACAGAAGTGAGGTCTCCTGAGGGGATCGAATCAGTCAATGACCTCATTTAGTCTGACAGAAGGGTGACAGTAGAGGACATTGTAAGGACTTTGAGCCTATCTGTTGGGACAGCACACAAAATTGTCCATGATGACCTTGCCTACTCGAAGGTCAGCTGCCGGTGGGT
The DNA here is from genome assembly GCA_037127315.1 of Ascarosepion bandense. NCBI lineage: Eukaryota > Metazoa > Mollusca > Cephalopoda > Sepiida > Sepiidae > Ascarosepion > Ascarosepion bandense. The sequence continues at coordinate 4,678,617 of JBBBDQ010001011.1, forward strand.
GCCAAAGCACAAACAGAAGAGGGTCGAGTTGTCTCAGCAGTACAAATACAAGTACAGCCCAGACCTTGCCTCTTCAGACTTTCACCTGTTTGGTCCCTTGAACGCGTTTACGAGAGGCATGAAGTTTGAAGTGACGATTAAGTCAAAAGTGTTGTGAGCGATTCGCTGAGACATCAGTCCAAAGATATTTATGCTGAGGGAATACGGAATCTTGTGCACAGATGGGAAAAATGTGTGAGACTGCTGGGAGACTACGGTGAAAATAAAAAAAAGTAGGCTTCTATCTCTGTTAGAAGTTTATACCGAAAAATTCACCTTTTTTATTGAATGACCCTCGTAGATGTCCTTATACCGAAAAATTCACCTTTTTTATTGAATGACCCTCGTAGATGTCCTTATACCGAAAAATTCACCTTTTTTATTGAATGACCCTCGTAGATGTCCTTATACCGAAAAATTCACCTTTTTTATTGAATGACCCTCGTAGATGTCCTTATACCGAAAAATTCACCTTTTTTATTGAATGACCCTCGTAGATGTCCTTATACCGAAAAATTCACCTTTTTTATTGAATGACCCTCGTAGATGTCCTTATACCGAAAAATTCACCTTTTTTATTGAATGACCCTCGTAGATGTCCTTATACCGAAAAATTCACCTTTTTTATTGAATGACCCTCGTAGATGTCCTTATACCGAAAAATTCACCTTTTTTATTGAATGACCCTCGTAGATGTCCTTATACCGAAAAATTCACCTTTTTTATTGAATGACCCTCGTAGATGTCCTTATACCGAAAAATTCACCTTTTTTATTGAATGACCCTCGTAGATGTCCTTATACCGAAAAATTCACCTTTTTTATTGAATGACCCTCGTAGATGTCCTTATACCGAAAAATTCACCTTTTTTATTGAATGACCCTCGTAGAAGTCCTGATACCGAAAAATTCACCTTTTTTATTGAATGACCCTCGTAGATGTCCTTATACCGAAAAATTCACCTTTTTTATTGAATGACCCTCGTAGATGTCCTTATACCGAAAAATTCACCTTTTTTATTGAATGACCCTCGTACACTGCCAGTCGGTATAATTACACTATTTATCTTCATCCCCACATCGGTGGACAGCGGCACAAAGTCAATTTTAAAGAAAGGTCACCAAGCGTAAGCTCGGCCAAAAATATCCTTCTGACCCCGCACAAGGACGGCTCAGGCCTACTGTCGATTTTCCCCAAGAGATGCTCTTCCCCTCAGTGGAGTTCTGTCTGCGTTTCTCCTGCCATTTGGCAGTGAGGAAGACAGAGCAAAGACTGCTAGTCAGTATAATTGCTCTACGGTATTTATCACCTCGCAACTAGGGCGAAAACCCAAGGGGGATGAGACACGTCAGTTAAAATGAGGTTTACCATGCTCTTAAGCTCGGCCAAAAATATCCTTCTGACCCCGCACAAGGACGGTTCAGGCCTACTGTCGATTTTCCCCAAGAGATGCTCTTCCCCTCAGTGGAGCTCTGTCTGCGTTTCTCCTGCCATTTGGCAGCGAGGAAGACAGAGCAAAGACTGCTAGTCAGTATAATTGCTCTACGGTATTTATCACCTCGCAACTAGGGCGAAAACCCAAGGGGGATGAGACACGTCAGTTAAAATGAGGTTTACCATGCTCTTAAGCTCGGCCAAAAATATCCTTCTGACCCCGCACAAGGACGGTTCAGGCCTACTGTCGATTTTCCCCAAGAGATGCTCTTCCCCTCAGTGGAGCTCTGTCTGCGTTTCTCCTGCCATTTGGCAGCGAGGAAGACAGAGCAAAGACTGCTAGTCAGTATAATTGCTCTACGGTATTTATCACCTCGCAACTAGGGCGAAAACCCAAGGGGGATGAGACACGTCAGTTAAAATGAGGTTTACCATGCTCTTAAGCTCGGCCAAAAATATCCTTCTGACCCCGCACAAGGACGGTTCAGGCCTACTGTCGATTTTCCCCAAGAGATGCTCTTCCCCTCAGTGGAGCTCTGTCTGCGTTTCTCCTGCCATTTGGCAGCGAGGAAGACAGAGCAAAGACTGCTAGTCAGTATAATTGCTCTACGGTATTTATCACCTCGCAACTAGGGCGAAAACCCAAGGGGGATGAGACACGTCAGTTAAAATGAGGTTTACCATGCTCTTAAGCTCGGCCAAAAATATCCTTCTGACCCCGCACAAGGACGGTTCAGGCCTACTGTCGATTTTCCCCAAGAGATGCTCTTCTCCTCAGTGGAGCTCTGTCTGCGTTTCTCCTGCCATTTGGCAGCGAGGAAGACAGAGCAAAGACTGCTAGTCAGTATAATTGCTCTACGGTATTTACCACCTCGCAACTAGGGCGAAAACCCAAGGGGGATGAGACACGTCAGTTAAAGTGAGGTTTACCATGCTCTTAAGCTCAGCTAAAAATATCCTTCTGACCCTGCACAAGATCTAGTCAGATCTACTGTCGATTATCCTCAGACAAGGATCTAACCTTCGGCAGATCCCCATCTGGTTTCCTCCTGTTCGTAAACACTAAGGAAGGCAGAGAGCAAATTATTGTAGTCAGTATAATTACTATACTCTACTACTAATAGTGTCTACGTATATAAGATAATAGAAACATTTTATTTTTGTATAAAAATAGGTATACAACATTAAGTAATCCTTTACCCTGTGGAACTTGGTCTTTGTATTTTGTAGTCCTGGGTATTAAGATAGATTACATCTGGCAGCAAAACCTCTGGTTGGTAGAATGGAGGTTTTGAGGAGCGACGAATTGCTGTTGTTCTCAAGTAAGCCCTTACCCGTAATGGTAACACCTGTTTGGGTTCCAACTATGGGTAAATAGTGAAGCTCGAAACATCAACACACTTAGAAAGTAATATAAAATTATATTTTTAAGGTAAAATTAGCACCAATACATTTTCCTAAAAAAAATTAACAATAATACATTTTTATAATAAAACTAGCAGTATAGCCCGGCGTTGCTCGGGTGTAATGAAAGATTTAAAACTAATCCAAGGTCCTGGAGCTCAGACTCTTTGAACTCGGCTCCTCGATTTCTCTTTCTGATCCGACATCCACTGCACCACAATGCACATTTCGACATTACATAACATGTAAAGGTTGGTGTGCCTCTAAGCAAAATAAACTAACCAATCTTGTAATTTATGAAAATTTACTAAAGAAATATTAAGAATTACCCTAAAAGTATTAGCATGTCATAAAACTAACCTGACATCAGTCAGTTAAGTGATACATGATTTGGGCGATCATGTCTCTAAAGAATCATGACTGACTGGGCAGAAGATTATCCCGCAGTAGGTTGCCATTACTTTCTACGGTAGACTGGTTGCCAGCCAAGACTATAGAACCCAATCTGTCCTATTATTTGACTCATAGCTAGAGGGGAAGAGATGTATTTATATTATTACGTAGTAATTAGTGGGGGATCAGTTTATTATTTCATAACAATAGAAAATCGACCCCCTACTTTATGCCCAGTAGAAGATTTAATTGTTTCCAACTTCAGTCAGTCAGTTAAGGGCCATACGTAATACACGATTTGGGCGATCATGTCTCGAAAGAGTCATGAGTGACTGGGCGGAAGATTATCCTGCAGTAGGTTGCCATTGCTTTCTGCGGTAAACTGGTTGCCAGCCAATGTTATAGAACCCACTCTGTCCTATTATTTAACCCATAACTGGAGGAAAGATACGGATTAATACCTTTCCCAAAGTATTCGTGCGTAAGTGAGTGCAAGGAATTCAACTGGAATTCGAACTGGGCACCCCGTTCTCTCGTTTCGAGTCGATATCCACTGCACCACAACGCACATCCAACCTGACATCACTTAGTTTCATAATGTTTCATTATTTGTTTATATTTTGATCATTTTCTTTACAGTTCCGCATTAAAAACAAGTTCTGATTATGCAAAATTGTCATTGGTTTTTGTTTTCTTTCTTTGCCTTGATCTAAACCTCATTTACATTCTATGTTTGATTTTTCTCTCACCTTATTTTTAAAAGCGGTTTGCCATTTATAATCTTTTTATTTTTATTTTCTTTACCTTTAATTCTCGACTGTCCTTTGTATTATAAATTTGTTTCTTTAGCAAACTCCAAACCGATAAAGAACTTGTTGACAGATCTCTTCATTTGCTTGAAAGATATGATGCGACATGCGATGAAAACCAACAAATGAATTTAGCATATTTCGCAAACGAAAAACAAATCTACAAATGTCTGTTGATATTTTTTAAGAAACATATTCGCATATATTCGGATGTGCGTTGTGGCCCAGTGGATATCGGCTCGGAACGAGAAATCGGGGAGCCGAGTTCGAATTCCAGTTAAATTCATTGCATTCCCTTACTCGCAAATACCGTTGGGAAAGGTATTAATCCGTTTCTTCCTTCCAGTTATGGATTTAATAACAGGACAGATTGGGTTCTATAGCCTTGGCTGGCAACCAGTCTACCGCAGAAAGCAATGGCAACCTACTGCAGGATAATCTTCCGCCCAGTCAGTCATGACTCTTTAGAGACATGATCGCCCAAATCGTGTATTACGTATGGCACTTAACTGACTGACTGAACATAATAGTTGGTCGATTTTCTATTGTTATGAAATAATAAACTGATCCCCCACTAATTACTACGTAATAATATAAATACATCGCTTACCCCTCTAGCTATGAGTCAAATAATAGGAATCTTACTGCCAAGTCAGTCATGTCTCTTTCGAGACATGATCGCTTAAGCGTGTTTCACGTATCTCACTTGACTGATTCGCATATACATGAATAACTATAAAGAAAGCCTTTCAGAGGACATTAGTTAGAGTTCAGATCTCGCAACGTATTGATAATTAGTTTAATCTCTACGCTTTTATTCTTTATATATATTTTTCTTTCAAGTTGTGGACGATTATGGCACTCCACAATTTCTTTTCTTGCGTTACACGATGTCAGATTTTATTATGCAAGTCAATGTTTCACAATAAAATTGATAGCAATCAACCAATGTTTAATAACTTTTCAAGACATATTCATATCAACAGTATATAGCGTGCGTTTTCTTTGTTTTATGTACTGTATCCCTTCGGAACGTGGACATTCAAGGCTCTCCACAATTTCCTTTTTTTTGTACCTTTTTTTTATTTTTTTTTGCTATCCCTCCAAATCCCTGTTTTGCCAACCATTTATATAAGCTTGGTATGTAGGTTATGTGCTGCTTTACTCTATGCCTTTTGCCTTCATCTATGAATCTATGATCACGACTCTCCACAACTTCCTGTTAAAGTTAAACAGCACATTCACTTAAAATTGATAGTTATGTTTAGAATACAAATGAAATCTTCAAGTTAATAGAACGGTTTCAAATTTAACTTTTTTATGTACCATGTCCTTTCAGACCGTGAATGACCATGACTCTCCACATCTTCTTGTCAAAGTTAAAAGACATATTGAAGTTGATGATATTTAGGATACAAATCGAATCTTCAAGTTAAGTAGTATGGTTTCAATCTTGACTTCTTTCCATGTGCTATATACTTGTAGAACGCAGACGGCTATGGCTCTCCACAATTTCCTGTCTTTTGTACATTTTTTTGTTTCTTCTTTTTTTTTTTTGCTATCTCTCCTACAGATTATTTGTAATCCTTTATCACTCTCCACAGCTACCTTCTGTAGGAGGTTTTGTAGTTATTTTTTCAGTGTCTGTAATCAGCACCGTGTCATCTGCATACCTTATGTTGTTCAAATTGTGGCCTCCAATAACAAATCCTGGTGTAGCATTTAGGGTCCTGAAACTATTCTCACGGTACAAGTTCAACAGATCCGGTGAAAAGACACATCCTTGTCTTACGCCTCTTTCTAACTTTGTAAATCTGCTGAATTCGTTGGCTGTCCGTATGCAGGCAGTTTGCTGCCAGTAGAGGTTCTTGATTACTCTTAGGTCTTTTGCCACTCCTTAATTTTCTAAATTACAAAAATTCATGAAATTTTTTGTGTAGTGATATAATACTTTTACGAACCATTGTAATAACAAAATTACAATATATATATATATTCGTCATCCACATACAAGCCTATTTCGCTGTATCACAGCTCATCAATGTGGATAGACACCTACTTGCTTCTGGACGGGATCGAAACTCGACCGATTTGGTGTTAGTCGAAGTCAGTCGGAGTCGCTAACCCCTAAGCCATAGGCGCATGGAACCAGAGATGGGAAATTTATATATGCGGCTTATGCAAACGCCAGTCACCGAAAGAACTCAATTCATTGCTGAAGAGTAATGCATAAATCGCAGTGGTAATTTTTTTTTTAATTTCCCTCTCTAGAGAGCTCAATGAGAACATATATTCGTCATGCACATACAAGTCTGTTTCGCTGTATCATAGCTCATCAGTGTGGCTAGACATCCACTTGCTTCTGGGTGTATATTATTTATTTATTTATTCTTTAATCATGATTATCGTCCGGTTCACACTCCGTTCCGGTCTTTGAACAGGTGTAGAGTTTTATCCGTTGTTTCCTGTTTAGGGTTGAGTTTTGGACTCACTTTAAACTCTACTTCCTCACTGTATTTCTAACGTATCCGACTGAACTCCATAATTTTATTCTCTGATTAAATCTTTACCTTTTAAAGTCTAAAATTAGGTGTTATCTTTCCTGCATAGCTCCACGAACATCTTGCACTTTCTTGTGCTAATACGCCACACAGTAAAACATTACTTTGAACAATATTAAAAAGAATATATTTTATTGTTTTACACGATTTTTTAGAGAAAGTTTTCGAATTTCATATAGCTTAGGACCTCAGCAGTACTGTCTTAACAAACGATATTTTTAATTTAAAAGTGGGAGCAAAATACTTTCGCTGATTTGACGTGTTGATACCTACTCCATTAAGGCAGTGTGGTTTATTCTAGTTTGTTCTCGCATGAGATGAAAGTTGAGGAAAATAGATTTAAGAAGATTGTTTCCAAAGTATAAAAAAAAAAAAAAAAAAAAAAGAGGACTTTCTTGGTGAGAAAGTAACATTTGAAATGACTTTCATCTGAACTCGAACTCTAGCTCCTGGCGGAGAGTGAAATGATCAGCTAAATCAGTCACGTGGTTAGCCACACATGGAGCCTCCCCCTTCCATCCTCTCTCTCTCTCTCTCTCTCTCTCTCTCTGTAACGCGCATGCGCATTCGCTTTATTTTCTTAAAGCAAATATTTTTTTTAAATCGAGCGTAATATTTTTATATTTGCTAAAATATTTACAATGAGATTCATTTTTTTAATTTATTTTTATTTTCTTTCTAGTTCCGTCATTTATTTTTCTGTTCCTGACTTAAAAAGAAAATTCTGTCTGAAGACTTTCGAGAATATGTTACGTCGGAATTTCAACCTTTTATTTAGCTTATTTTTTTCTCCATTTTTTAAAAATAAAATTTCATTTCGTTATAGCGTTTCATTTATTTTTCCATTCCGTTATTTCTTTGTAATTCCTTGATTCCTTCATTCCTTCTTTGTAATTCCGTCATTCCTTCATTCCTTTTTTGTAATTCTTTGATTCCTTGATTCCTTCTTTGTAATTTCTTCATTCCTTCATTCCTTCTTTGTAATTTTTTTTTTTTTTTTTTTTTTTAATCATATCACCCCAAGCAAGGCGGTAACGCCACTGATGCGCAGGGGGCTACGTAAGGGTAAAAAGAATGGAAAAGAGAAAGCCGGAAACCACATCCTAAACAGGAAACAAGGGATGAGCCTCTTCACCTGTTCAATAGATGTGGGTGGAGTGTGAACCGGGCGATAGTTTAGTCTATCTACTCCAATTGAAAAAAAATAAAAAAGGAAAAGAGTGAAAAGATTGGAAAAGAGAAAACCGGAAACCGCATCCTAAACAGGAAACAAGGGATGAGCCTCTTCACCCGTTCAATAGATGTGGGTGGAGTGTGAACCGGGCGATCCTTCATTCCTTCATTTCTTCTACTTTTGCATTATTATTTTTATTTATTTCTCGCCTGACATAAAAGTTTTTGCTCGGTTACATAACCCTCGCTTTCCATTTTCTTTTCTCGTCTTTATTATTATTATTATTATTATTATTATTATTATTATTATTATTGTTGTTGTTGTTGTTGTTGTTGTTGTTGTTGTTGTGTCCGCCTTTTTCTGAACCATATCTGTCTCTTTTCCTTTTCTTTCAGCTTTTTCGGAATTTACTTGTCAACCTTCTTTTCTTTCTTTCTTTACTTTCTTTACTTTCTTTCTTTCTTTCTTTCTAGCTATTTTTCTTTTCCTTTCTCTTATTAGCTTTTCTTTCTTTCTTTCGAGACATTTTTCTTTGCATTTCTCACATTACCGTTTTTTTTTTCTTTTCATTTTTCTGGTTAATTTTACTTTCTCTCTTTTTTCTTTCTTTCTTTTTTATAAGCCATTTTCCTTTCTTTTCTCTCATCACCTTTTCTTTTTCTTTCTTTCTTTCTTTTTTCTTTTTTCTTTCTTCCTATCTTTCTTTCAAACCATTTTTCTTTCATTGCTTTCTTAACCTTTTCTTTTTTCTTTCTTTCTTTCTTTCTTTCTTTCTTTCTTTCTTTCTTTCTTGCAAGCCCTTCTCCTTTTATTTCTCTCATTACCTTTTCTTCTTACTTTCTTTTTTCTTTGTTTTTATTTCTTTCTTCCTTCCTTTCTTTCTTTCAGGCCATTTTTCTTTCATTTCTCTCATTATCTTTTCTTTTTTCTTGTTTCTTTCTTTCTTTCTTCCTTTCTTTCTTTCTTTCAATCTATTTTACTTTCATTTCTTTCATAACCTTTCTTTCTTTCTTTTTTCTTTTTTCCTTCTTCTTTTTTTTCTTTCAAGCTACTTTCCTTTTATTTCTCTCATTACCTTTTCTTCTTTCTTTCATTCTTTCTTTCTTCCAAGCCATTTTTCTTTAATTTCTCTCATTAGCCTTTCTTTTTTCTTTTTTTTTTTTCGTTCAAGCTATTTTTCTTTTCATTTCCTTCAATAACTTTTCTTTCTTTCTTTCTTTCTTTTTTTCTCGGCATTTTTATTTTCATTTCTCACTTTGGCTTTTCTTCTTTTTTTCTTTTCCTTTCTCCCATTAGATTTTCTTTCTTTGTAGACAGTTTCTTTTCATTTCTTGCATTATCTTTTCCTTTTCTTTTTTCCCTTCTTTCTTTCCTTCTGTCTTACTTTCCTGCTAGTTATTTTTTTCTTTTCATTGATTTCGTTAACTTTTCTTTCTTTCTGACTTTCTTTCTTTCCTTTTTGTCATTTTTCTTTTTCTTTCTTTCTTTCTTTTTTCTTTCTTTTTTCTTTCTTTCTTTCGAGCACGCAGTGCACTCAGTATTCATTTATATATGCTATAAGGGGTGGTAACGATCTGTTAGAATAGCTTGTTAACCATTACACCAAGGCAAATAACTCAGTATTTATCTACCTATTCTTCGTTGTCTTTTTCGTGTAATCTTTCGAGTTCATTCTTCTCCGTCTTCTCTTCTCTCCTTGTTTTTGTTCTTCATTCGCTTACATTTTCTTATTCATTCATTCCAACATATTTTTATTCCTTTATTCAAATCGTTCATTTTTTTCTTTCATTTGATTCTTTTCGTTTTCATGTCTTTCTTTTCTATTTTTCCAGACAAGTTTTCGAATATAATCAAAACAAAAACAAACTTTCCGCTACTTTTTAAAAAGCTATGTTTTTGTTGTTTATATTAATGAAAAGATTTTTTTAAATATTTGATTTTGAAATTTCTTATTTTCCTCATATCTTTCTCGTGAAATTTCTCATCTCTCTTTTTTGTCCGCGCAGTAATCTAAAGGCCGGAAAATAATTAAAAGACGCCATCGGTCGTGATTTCAAAGAAACACAATCGGAAACATGGCGGTTGTGTATAGACACGAATTCATGCAAACCTTCCATCGCTGAATACAATTTCCACCTTCCTTTGCTTCCTTTCACGTTTTCCGTCACTCGGGCTCTATATCCGGGCCAATATCTAAAACGTAAAAGATTCGCAGACAGAGCGAAATTTTCGGTTCTTGCGTACTTGGAATCGAGCCGAAGACAGGTTGCTTGCTATTAAACATCTACTCGTTGATAGCCGTTGAGGTTAGTGTTTATATTTTTTTAAATAAATTACATTTTACAGGTATTAAAGTGGCCACTTATATGATATTTTTAAAATTACCTATGTACGAAACATAACCAGATTGAAGAAATAAACGTAATTGAAAGTGCTTCTCTTGCAATTGGAAGGTTTAGCCTGACTAGGAAAAACAGCAGTTATCCGTGCAAACAAAATCGGCTATAGATGCTGATGGCAATACGCATCTATAGAACGTAACATGTTTGGCTGAATAATATAGACAAGTTCTGTACATTTAATTTTTTATTTACTTTTTAAAATTTCCGAATTAGTTGTTGTAGTAAATGATCTACACCCAGCTCCCCAACCTTCACTATAATGAAAAGTCCCACCTACTATAAAGGCTATGCCAAAATTATTCTTTTGTTGGTAAGCAAAATTAACGCAAAATAAAGCTTTATAGAAGTTAAATCTGAGCCTCTGTTCTCATTACATTTGTCTTATATAATCGGTAAATTTACTAAAGTTCATATTTACTTTTATTTTGTGGGATGGAAAATTAACAATTAAAATCAACTTTCTTCTTCACTTTTACAAAAATTCACACTGACGTGGGAAATCCTGGTTTTGCCGCATAAAAAAATATTGACCTCGTGCTTACAGAAAAGGTCGAAACCGGATTTCTCGAATAGATGTTAAATGGATTTTCTGACCAATGGGAGCGATTTGCAAGACTAAAAAGACTTCGCGATCCAGTGAGAAAAATCTAAAGAACTATATAAATGACTTCGATCGGCGTCAGTCAATCAGATGGGAGCAGCAAGAGAGAGAGAGAGACACAACTAAAATGTAACAGGAGAAACTTCAACCACGACTTGGACGTAAGGTCGCGCCGCACACTGTCCTCTTTCTCGTTCTTTCTAGTGTGTTGATTCCTTTTACTTCTTCTTCATCCAAAGACATTCCTACCGAACAAATGCTCATACATAGATACATGCGTACACATAAACTCTTTCCGACAATTTACTACTACGAACGTTTGTAAAACTCTTGATACCCTTAAATTTCTAATTGAAGATTAACTTCTGCAATTATTCTTATTATTTCTTATTAATAAATTTCTATTTTAAAATGCAAAATGTAAATTTTATTCTTTCACCCTTCCACACAAATTCCACAATCTCCAACCTTCTGCTGCCAACCAACCTTCTGATGATAACGAAAACCTTCTGAGAATTCTGAATAAATCAGTAAGCTGTAGGGAGTTCGGTTATGTCTGACACAAGGCCGAATTAAATAAACATTAACCATCTCCTTACGGGATCACTGGTGACTACCGACATCCAAAGAACACGCACCCTATAGCTTCAATTTTACATTATTTTTCCAGGGTACTTTTGAATGTCGCTACATTCGTTTTTAAGGATTGTGCTTTTTTGTGATTCTGGCGTTCTCAACCTTGCTTGAAGTAACTTCAATTTACTAATGGTGACGTCATTTCAGTGGTTCATTTCTGCGATAGACTGGTTGCCAGCCAAGGCTATAGAACCCAATCTGTCCTGTTATTTAACCCATAACTGGAGGTAGAAGAGATGGATTCATAACTTTCCCAATGTGTATTTTTACGTAACTTTTTGATCGATTCTGGCGTTCTCAACCTTGCTTGAAGTAACTTCAATTTACTAATGGTGACGTCATTTCAGTGGTTCATTTCTGCGATAGACTGGTTACCAGCCAAGGCTATAGAACCCAATCTGTCCTGTTATTTGACTCATAGGTAGAGAGGAAAGAAATGTATTATATTATTATGTAGTAATTATTGGAGGATCGGTTTCCTATTGTTATGAAGTAATAAACTGATCCCCCACTAATTACTACTTAATAATATAATACATCTCTTTCCCATTCAAACTATGAGTCAAATAACAGGACAGATTGGGTTCTATAGCCTTGGTCGGCAACCAGTCTACCGCAGAAAGCAATGGCAACCTACTGCGGGTTAATCTTCTGCTCAGTCAGTCATGACTCTTTCGAGACATGATCGCTTAAGCGTGTTTCACGCACGGCACTTAACTGACTGAATATAATAGTTGGAATCATGATTAAGGCTTGTAGTGGGCATAAAGTGGGGGATCGGTTTTCTATTGTTATGAAGTAATAAACTGATCCCCCACTAATTACTACTTAATAATATAATACATCTCTTTCCCATTCTAGCTATGAGTCAAATAACAGGACAGATTGGGTTCTATAGCCTTGGTCGGCAACCAGTCTACCGCAGAAAGCAATGGCAACCTACTGCGGGTTAATCTTCTGCTCAGTCAGTCATGACTCTTTCGAGACATGATCACCCAAGCGATTCAACACTAAAATACGGGAAAAATGGTCCTTTCCCTGTATCACTTCACTAAGTACATAACTCTTCGTGCTATCCTCTAACTTTACAAGATCGAGAGTAAGCCTAAAATGGGGGATAATGTTGTCATTTTGTCCAGTCCTCACTCTCCAGTCTTGATAGAATTCAAAAGCCTCTCTGATCCATGTGGGTTACAAATTATTTTCCACTTTCCAACTTCTCTTCCACAGGCATGATGTAGCGAGCCTCTCACTGCTATGGGTCCTGGGTATGACGATAAACTGAATCCGTCAGCAAGGCCTCTGACTGGGAGGTTGTGAGTAGCATGGTCCACTCTGACCCGGATTGGCAGCAGCTGTTAGGGTCTCAGCTATGGACAAATAGTTAACCCCAAAACTGGGGTCAAAACACTATGAAAGTATAAAAATACACTTTTATATAAATTTATACATAAAAATAAACTTTTATATAAATATATACATTTTTTCAAGGAAAATATTACCAACAATAAATTTTTGAAGAAAAAATTATTGCCATAACACATTTTTGATGAAAAAAAAATTCTCAGCAAAACATTTTTGAAGACAAAACTAGAAGACATTTTCAGTTTTCTAAAATAAAAAAGAATAAAAAATTCTTTTTCATTAAAATCTGACTAAATCAACCTTCTCACTATAATCAAATATTAAAACAAATTACCTTAAAACCTCACCTTTTTTACATTAAATAACCCACAGAGGTTAATATGCCGTTAAACAAAACTCACACTCGAACTCAAATTCTCTATTGGTACTTCCATGAAAAGTGCTTGAACGAACTGCATTTCTTGGTTCCGCAAGTTCAAAATTTCAAAACCCAGCTTCATTCCCCTTCAAACGTCCCCCTTGAACAGCTTCTTCCAGCGAACAAATGATGTGTGATACTGACTCCCTAGAAGATGATCACTACAATCTTAACCTGTTCAAGACTAAGTTTACCCATTATCTTCCTCTTCAATCCGCATAGATTTTCTCTTATTTTGTAACCATCTACCACGAGTTGTCCCTGGGCATTGTACGCTGTAAAAAAAAAAAAAAAAAAAAAAAAAAAATATATATATATATATATATATATATAACAAAACATCATTATTTCAGGGTTGAAGGTTTTGAACATACTGGCCTTATTCAGCCACCGAACACATCAGATTTTATATCTTCTCCCTGAAACTTCGTATCTATTCTACAGAATTGCAATATAAAGAATGGGTTGTTCTTTCCAGGTGTTGAAGGAACTCAAATATTCCCCAACAGACGTATGTATAGTGATTATAGTGAATTGCTTATCGATTTTTTTCTGTTTGTTAGTAGTGGAGAGTCCGTTCTAGTGAAGGGTAGTTGTATACTGTTGCAGGTTAACGGAATTTGGCCTTGTTGTAGATAGCCCACTATAAGTCATAAAGAAAGGTTATAAACCAAGAAAAGTAAATTGAATAGAAAGATAATATTTTATATATAACACATATCAATTAATATTTTTACAATTGAAGAAATACATGTAGTATAGATCCAACGGAGGTTAAAATGTTCATGGCAATAAAATGCTGAAAGAGAATTAATGCTTAGGAATTTGGGAGCGTGTAAGTAAGGAATGTCTTTGATATATTCGCTCCTTAGGTCAGTAAGTAGTTTTTGAGGCAGGGAAGAATGAAAGAGGTAAGGGAGGCAATCGTAGTAAGCCGCTTGACTTGGTCAAGGGAGATACTAATTACTCTCTTCCCCTCGAGTCGGTCTGCCTGTCGATGCTTTCTGTATCCGCTTTTTATATCTTCTTTTTGGATCACAGCAGATCACTTGGGATTTCACTCTTGTATTTGATTCTGGGCTTCCCATTGGCTGATAAAAAAAAATTTGCGTAGGCTCGCGAACTGGAAATTTAATATTTGATTAATTTTTAGTTTTCAACCGAAACATCTGCGCGGAGCCGGCGGCGAACGGACAACTTTTGGTTATTTACTTTTTGGTCGTGAAAGCGCTAACATCCGGTCCATCGCTTTTGCTCGGTATCACCACATAACTTTCACCCCAGTAAACGGAGTTGTTTTTTTTTGGTATCTGTTGTCGGTCTTCTTTTTTCAAATGGTGGTTTTCGTTTTCTTTTTGTTTGTTTGGGTTTTTTCTTTTTACCGTTTTCATTTGAAATAAAAATATGTTTTCTTTCTTCCATTTAACCGTTCTACCGAACTTAGTTTCCTCGGTACAAGAGGGGGAGTATTCAAATCCCGTCTTGATTCGATGGAATGTTTTAGTTTTCGGTTCTTGTTGAAAGAGCGAACACTGTTAGTGATTTTTTTTTTTTTTTGGTGGGACTAGCCATGGGTTGGTTGGTTTGTTGTAGTTTCTTCTGCGTCCGTTACCATTTGGGATTTGTGTTGCAGGGAAATATTCATAATTAGCTGAAAGTCCAAATTCTCTTTATTTTGTTGTTGTTGTTGTTGTTGTTGTTGTTGGAATAGCCATGGGTTGGTTAGTTCTGATTTGTTGAAGTTTCTTCCTCATCCGTTGCCATGTTGAGTTTGTGTTGCAGAGAAATATTCAAATTTCGCTGAAAATCAAAACAATTTTGTGTGTGTGTGTGTATATATATATATATATATATATATATATATATATATATATATGGGTATTGAACTCACGCCGGGTAGTCACTAGTTTATGGTGGGTTTGTTCTTTTAAATTCACAAGTGACTATTCGACCGTTTTTTTTTGTTTCTTTCTGATATGTTTTAATGTTGTTTTTCCGTTTTTGTTTTTGTTTTTTCTCTCTGTTGTTTTTTTTTTCTTTTTTTTCTTTCGTTTTTTTTCTATTTTTTGTTTCATTATTAATTGTTTGCGCCGGGTGCCTATTTACTCTTCGACCACAAAGTCAGGGATCAATTTATGTATTGATTATAATATAGAACACCCCCACTTTATATTATCTATATCTATATATGTTGCTCCTCCCACCCTAATCCCACCCTAATCCAATACAGACATTCTACATTGTCATCTATATCTATAAAAGTGTCGATGCTGACTGCAGAGCAGAAACAGAAGAGAGTCGAGTTGTCTCAGCAGTACAAATACAAGTACAGCCCAGACCTTGCCTCTTCAGACTTTCACCTGTTTGGTCCCTTGAAAGCGTTCACGAGAGGCACAAAGTTGGAAAGTGACGATGAAGTCAAAAGTGCTGTGAGCGTTTGACTAAGACATCAGTCCAAAGATTTTTACGCTGAGGGATTACGGACAGCTGGAAAAAGAGTGCGACACTGCTGGGAGACTACGATGAAAAATAAAAAAATGTAAACTTCTATCTGTATTAGAAGTCCTTATACCGAAAAATTCACCTTATTTATTGAATGACCCTCGTAGAAGTCATTATACCGAAAAATTCACCTTATTTATTGAATGACCCTCGTAGAAGTCATTATAACGAAAAATTCACCTTATTTATTGAATGACCCTCGTAGAAGTCATTATACCGAAAAATTCACCTTATTTATTGAATGACCCTCGTAGAAGTCATTATACCGAAAAATTCACCTTATTTATTGAATGACCCTCCTAGAAGTCCTCATACCGAAAATTTCACCTTATTTATAGAATGACCCTCGTAGAAGTCCTTATACCGAAAAATTCACCTTATTTATTGAATGACCCTCGTAGAAGTGCTTATACCGAAAAATTCACCTTATTTATTGAATGACCCTCGTAGAAGTCCTCATACCGAAAATTTCACCTTATTTATAGAATGACCCTCGTAGAAGTCCTTATACCGAAAAATTCACCTTATTTATTGAATGACCTTCGTACATGCCACTTATTTATACGTGTATTTTTCGGCATGGCTCATAGACAAAAGTGTATCTTTCTCTTAGTGGAAGCATATTTGTAAACAAGCAAATGACTTGAATATCTGTTCCTGAATAAGAGGGTGTTTATGAACTTGTGAAAAATCCAATGATATTAAGTTTCGAAGTGTGCGACGTCCGACGTCCGATGATTGTATTTTGCTTGTCATTCTTGAAACTTTAGTTCGCTTACACATGATCACTATCGAATTCCAACCAGATTTGTTACACATGCTTACGCACAAATATAATTCGAAATTGTATGAATCCATCTCCGCCACACTCAGCCAGTTAAGTGCCATACGTGATACACGCTTGGTCTCTTTCGAGACATGATTGATTGGGCAGAAGATTATCCCGCAGTAGGTTGCCATTTGCGGTAGACTGGTTGCCGGCCAAGGCTATAGAACCCAATCTGTCCTGTTATTTAACCCATAACTGGAAGGAATAGACGGATTAATACCTTTCTCAACGGTATTTGCGTGTAAGTGAATGCAATGAATTCAGCTGGAATAGGTAATAAATTTGAATATAAAATTAGTTGGGCTAGTAACTCAACTCCATAATAACCCTACTTGCAACGGAAACCGTATCAGTTTAATATGCGTATAGGTAATAAGTTTTGAATATAAAATTAGTTGGGCTAGCAACTCAACTCCATAAAAAACCTTACTTGCAACGGAAACCGTATCAGCAACACATAAGTGTTGCCCTATAGCCACGTGTTGCACTAAAAATAAATATCCCTAACAATTTTAATCATTTTAATCACCCCAAGCAGGGCAATAAAGCCACTAAGATACAAGTGATTACCGAACGTGAAAGGAAAAGGAATCAAGATGGCATTAGATAACAAATGACATTGCATTTAAATTTTTGAAGATCAATCTTGACTGGAAAGGAAGGAACCAGAATAGAGTACTATAAGTGAAAAGTGCGAGTAAACATTTTTTTAGTATAGAACTTACGGTTACATCTAGCAATTTCAACTGTAAAATGATGATAGCATCTTGCCAATCTAGTCAGCGAGCCAGTTAAGTGCCATATAAGATAGATTCTTGGACGATCATGACTCTTTCGAGACATGACTGATTCGGCAGAAGATTCTTCCGCAGAAGGTTGCCATTATTTTCTGCGGTAGACTGGTTGCCAACCAAGGCTATAGAACCCTATGTGTTCTGTTATTTCACACATAGCTGGTGAGGAAAGCGGATTTATGCCTTTCCTAAGGGTATTTGCTCGTAAATGAATGCATCAATTGAAAGAAGAGTGAATGAATGCTTGCTAGCAAAAGGAACAGCCCAAAATATAAATTACAAATAGGAGATAAGAAAATCTAGCAGTTACATCAGGTGAACAAGTGAAGAGGTCCATCCCTTGTTCCCTGTTTAGGATGTGGTTTCCGGCTTTTTCTTTTCCAATCTTTTCAGTCTTTTCTTTTCTTTTTTTTTTTCAATTGGAGTAGATAGACTAAACTATCGCCCGGTTCACACTCCACCCACGTCTATTGAACAGGTGAAGAGGCTCATCCCTTGTTCCCTGTTTAGGATGTGGTTTTCGGCTTTCTCTTTTCCAATCTTTTCAGTCTTTTCTTTCTTTTTTCTATTCAATTGGTGTAGATAGACGGAACTATCGCCCGGTTCACACTCCACCCACGTCTATTGAACAGCTGAAGAGGCTCATCCCTTGTTCCCTGCTTAGGATGTGGTTTCCGGCTTTCTCTTTTCCAATCTTTTCTCTCTTTTCTTTTCTTTTCTTTTCCATTTTTTTTTCTCAATTGGAGTAGATAGACTAAACTATCGCCCGGTTCACACTCCACCCACGTCGATTGAACAGCTGAAGAGGCTCATCCCTTGTTCCCTGTTCAGGATATGGTTTCCGGCTTTCTCTTTTCCAATCTTTTCTCTCTTTTCTTTTCTTTTCTTTGCCATTTTTTTTCTCAATTGGAGTAGATAGACTAAACTATCGCCCGGTTCACTCCACCCACATCTATTGAACAGGTGAAGGGGCTCATCCCTTGTTCCCTGTTCAGGATGTGGTTTCCGGCTTTCTCTTTTCCAATCTTTTCACTCTTTTCTTTCTTTTTTTTTTTTTCAAATTGAGTAGATAGACTAAACTATCGCCCGGTTCACACTCCACCCACGTCTATTGAACAGGTGAAGAGGCTCATCCCTTGTTTCCTGTTTTGGATGTTTTTTCCGGCTTTCTCTTTTCCAATCTTTTCACTTTCATCTTTTTTGAATACAGGAGAAGTGTTTTAGAAATGAACGAAAAGCGTAACAATGTAATCCGAAGACGCATTGAGATAGAGAAAGAAGCCTTTCTAAAAATCTAAGCAATGTTTTAAGAAACGGGATCATTCATTTAAGTGCCATACGTGATACACGCTTGGGCGATCATGTCTCGAAAGAGACATGACTGACTGGGCAGAAGATTATCCCGCAGTAGGTTGCCATTGCTTTCTGCGGTAGACTGGTTGCCGACCAAGGCTATAGAACCCAATCTGTCCTACTATTTAACCCATAACTTGAAGGAAGAGGCGGATTAATACCTTTCCCAAGGGTATTTGCGCGTAAGTGAATACAATGGATTCAACTGGAATTAGAACACGGTTCGCCGGTTTCTCGTTCCGAGCCGATATCCACTGTACCACAACGCACATAAAAACAAAGAATAGTCTTATGAATTGCGACGTAATTAATCATCCTATATGTCATGAAGATGATACAGCGCTGATTGCGGACACGGAAAGGAAACTACAAGACCTCCTGCAGAAAGTATCAGTGGAGATTGACAAAAAAGGACTACAAATAAACTTTAAGAAAACTGAATGCATGGTCATCAGCCAAAGGTGCAACCCAAAATGCCAAATACAGGTGGGAGATAACAGAATCAAGCAAGTACAAAAATTTAAATACCTAGGAAGTGTTCTAACAGGAGATGGAAAGTGTGACACAGAGATCCGAAGGCGAATTGGCATGGTAAAGGACGCGTTCCAGAAGCTGAGTAAAGTACTAAGACTAACACACAGGAAAATTTCACTAGAAACAAAGAAAAGAGTGCTGGATTGCTATGTGATGTCAATTCTTCAATACGGCAGTGAATGCTGGACAATATCATCGAAGATGAGGACAAAAATGGGAGCAGCAGAAATGTGGTTCTACAGAAGGATGCTGCGGATATCGTGGACTGAGCATACAAGCAACGATGAGGTGTTGGAAAGGATGGCAACAAAAATGAAATTAATACTGAGCATCAGGAAGAGACAACTGAAGTTCCTAGGACACGCAATGAGGAAGGAGAGCCTGAAGAATCTGATACTGACTGGCCAGATATAAGGAAAGAGAGACAGAGGAAGGCTGCGGATAACATATTTGCAGGGCCTGATCAGGTGGATGAGGGAAAGGGGGTTGCCAGGAGTAACAGGAATAAACATACTAAGAGCCACAAGGGATAGGAAGAGGTGGAGAACCATGATCGCCTACGTCCTGAAGGGACAGGGCACATAGAGGAAGAAGGAGATATGTCAGGGAATACTCGACAGTCTCTTCACAGATGAAGAAAGAACAGAAATGTGATTCTACATAAGAAGGTTGAAAATGCAAAGAAAAACATATGAACACCGACAAAGTTTCAGAGAAAATTAAAGCAAAACATACACTTATACTCAACGTCAGAACTAGGGCACATAACGAGGAAAGCGGGCTTGGAAAATTTGATGCTCACAGGACAGACTAGAAGCAAAAGAGAAAAAGAAAAACTAAGCATAACCTACCTAACGCGCTTGTGTAAATGGAAGGTAGAATAGGTTTTAGGAGATATAACAAAAAGCTAAAAGGGAAGGTGATTGTGGAGAGCCATGATCTGAAGAAAAATGGCATATGGAAGAAAAATAAAAAAAAATATATTACTTTTTTCTCATGTAATCTAAAAAGGATGTGAATATATACATCTAATGCTAACAAAACTCAGTTTTGTTTGTTAATGAAACAATGATTGATCAACTGCAAATATGTTATTCTCTTTTTCTTTTATGGCTTTATTTTTTGCCTGTACATTGTTCATGTTCAAACATTTATCGCTCAAACTAAAATGTACAGTTAGATGGGAAATTTCCCTTCCATTATACTTTTTTATTATTTTTAATACATGATACAATGAGCGAGACAGTTCAAGGCTGCAAAGCTCGCACGTAACTATCGATTCTTTCTACGCATGCGTGAAGGCTCTTTTTTTTTTTTAACTACCTGAACTCCCTGAAATTAAGAAAAGAATGAAGGAATGTCGAATTAAATATATTCGAACATCATTTTATTTCTTCATTACATTCGTATTTTTTCTAAAAATATGATCCAATTATATTTATCGTTTTTTCGGCTTTTTTTTCCTATTCAGTATGTAAAAGCTAAGTCCTACAAGCTTGGTTGTCAACATGTTTTTTTTTTTTATAATCGTATCACCGCAAGCAAGGCATTATACCGCCACTGTTGTGCAGGAAGTTACATAGGAGAAAAGTTATGAGAAGGAGTGACAGAATAAAGGGGGTGTCAGGAAGCGGGTAGGAGAGGGATGAGAATACCTCAGAAATGAGATGAGAGCATGAGAGAGAGGATGCAAGTTAGTGAGATAGGAGATGACTATTGACTTTACATTTAAATTCTTGGAGATTGTAACTGTCGGGAAAGCAAATATGCAGAAGGGAATTCCACAGGCGGGAAGTGCGAGAAAAGAAGCTGAGGAGTAGAATATGCGTTTACATCTTATTGGTTTCACAGTAAAAGGGTGGGACCTAGTTGCTAGTCTAGTATCTCGTGTAAATTCATACATAAGGGGTACCAGTGAGCTGAGTTCATTGGGGCAGAAGCCGTGAAAGTATTTATAGAAGAGGCACAGGAAAATTACGTCACGCCAGTGAGAGAGCGACTGCAGCCGAGCTGCCAAGTCGGGATCGATCACATTACAGATTATCCGTTGAATTTTGTCAATGACCCCTATATGGATAGCAGAAGCACCCGACTAGATATGGCAGCAGTATTCAATGTATATGTGCAGGATTGTTTCAGACGGGAAAAACTTCCTGGCCCTGCACAGAAACAGTAACCTACTGCGGGAAAACCTTCTGCTTATTCAATCATGAATCAAACGAGACATGATCGCACAAGCATGTATCACGTGTGGCATTTGACTGACTGAACGTCGTAATTATCCACGAATACTTTAAAAAAAAGTACAATCAAAGGAAGTGATTTTATATTAGTGTCTCGTGCTATTTAAATTCTTCCTTATGACAGAGATTTGAAATAAATCTAACATATTACTAACTCAGAATTTTATAATTTTCCAATGAAGCAATTTGTTGATACACACATCGAAAATTAACACCTCCATCTTGATATTTTTCGGCTTAAATTTATTGATTCATCAACATTGGTTTTCTTATATTTTCGCGGGATAGCGACAACTACAATAAAAATACATGGATAAATATCAATCCTCCTATATGGCACTCGGTGTGAAGCTGGGTTTTATGCTAATATAACATCAAAAATTAAATTCATATGCTATACTTATTGTTGAGCATTTAGTTTTAAATATCGTCAGAAAAATGTACAGAAATAACCAATTTCCACATGTTTACAGATTTCAAAATTTTACTATCGAAACTTATTTATAAATGGAACTTTATCTCTGTGTGTATGTGTGTATATGTCTGTGTGTGTGTGTGTCCGTTACCAATAGACTCCGAAACGGCTGAACCGATTTTCTTGAAAATTTACACAGTTGTACTATAAGCGTCTGCGAGTATTCTTAGCTAGGTTTTGTGTCGAGGTACCCCCGATAAATATCAAAAATCGATAATCGAAAAAATCGGATTATAGAATGAGTGGTCCGATTTTAATCAAATTTGATACACTCATAGACAAAGACATAAGAAACGATATTCAGAAGTTTCAAGGTTGTAGTTCTTACAATAGTGCAGAAAATCGATAATATATATATATATATATATATAAGGAAAGATGTTTGTGTGTGTCTTTGTTTATCTGCCTGTATGTCTTTAGTTTTTTTTCAGCCCTTTTATTTTAGGTTTTGCTTCGGGTTTGGCTCTAAGTAGGTATAATTGTAGTTCTTAGTCTCAGCCATGATACCATTTACTCAGAGGACTTATTTAGTCTTCAAAATTCAGTTTACGACGAAAAAAAATTATTTGATATCGATACCAGGAAATAAAAATTTGACTTACATCCATTCATTTTCTTTCAGTCTACGGTTTCGCTTTAACTGGAAACAACTACTGCTTTTTAGTCATTCGTGCCAACGTCCAAAGAGTCACCAGGAACATGGATTTGTTTTAAAGCTTTCATTACACCCGAGCAACGCCGGGCTATACTGCTAGTTTCAAGAATAAATCCAAATAAAGTTAATATTTTTTAATTAGATACATTGAATACAAAATATATTCAAATAAGAATACTAATTATTAATTATTACAAGCAAAATATGCAATTTTTTTTTTACTGTATTCGATAAGGTAAACCTGTGTGAAAACTGTAAAAGAATACAAAAAGGCTAACCACTGAATAAAATTTTACCCAATATGTTAAATCATGATTGATAAAAACAAAACAATAGATAAAAGTTTATATAACACCACAAAACCGTTTGGCAAAAATTATGAGACGAAATGTTTCAAATTTGTATTGTTTATTGGAAATCGCTCTAAAACTACTGCAAAGCTATTCAGTATAATTTATCTTTGTAGAAGATAAAGCTCTTATTAAAATGATTTATTAAAAATGTTCTTGTGTTTTGCTTCTTGTCCATTTACAATTCGAGAATCTTCAATGGTTAATTTATCTGTTCTTTCCAAACCTTGTGAATGTGCAAGTAATTTCGGCAACTCCAGCGTCGTTTCACTCATTAGAGCCTCTTGCAGATCATTATTTGAAAACGCTTTTGCAAACCCCATTTTGTGAAATGTTAATCAAATGTGTCCACTGTGTAACTTCAGGCTTGATTAATGTAATTGTTTTTACATTCTTATTTGGAGGCCCGCCACTTTTGAAACAAAAAATATTTACTCATAGTTATATTTTTGTGATGCTCATCTCGGTGTTCTCGACAGGCTCCAAAGGAGAATCAGCAATGTGATAGCTACTGACTTGACTACAGCCACTTCCCCACCGACGAGATGTGAACTCCCTTTGTCTGTTCTATAAATACTTTCATTGTTTCTGCTCCAACGAACTTAAGTCACTGGTGCCTCTGCAAGAAGTGTTTACTCGTGCAACCAGATTGGCAACTGGGTCCCACCCATTCACAGTTAGATTAACCAAATGCAGACGAAAATTCTACTCCTTCAGCTTCTTCTCTCGCACTTTCCGCCTGTGGAACTCAATTCCATATTCTTGCTTTCCTGACGGCTACAACCTCCAGAAATTTAAATGCAATGTCAATACTCATCTATTAACCACTGAACTTTAGCTGTCTCCCTACCCCCGTATATCCTTCCCTTTCTCTCCACCTATGTATCTGTCATCGCACCTGCATTCTCATCTTTCTATTGCTCCTTTCTAACTAGTTTGTACTCTTCACTCTTTTCTAATTAATCTTTTTACAGTTATGTAGCCCCCAGCTCATCAGTGGCATTTCTGCCTTGCTCGGGGTGAATGATTAAAAAAAATATTTAAAAATTCATATTTGATGAATCTATAATGTGATAGGTACCGACTTGGCGGCTCGACTACAGCCACTTCCCCACCGACGAGATCTGGCCTCCCTTTGTCTGTTCTATACATACTTTCATGGCTTCTGCTCCAACGAACTTAAGTCACTGGTGCCTCTGCAACAGGTTTTTACTCGTGCAACCAGATTGGCAACTGGGTCCCACTCATTCACAGTTAGATTAACCAAATGCAGACGACAATTCTACTCCTACAACTTCTTCTCTCGCACTTCCCGCCTGTAGAACTCGCTTCTTTATTCTTGCTTTCCTGACAGCTACAACCTCCAGGAATTTAAATGCAATGTCAATACTCATCTGTTAACCACTGGACTCTAGTTCTTTCACCACCCCGTATATCCTTTTCTTTCTCTCCACCTTTGCAACTGTCATCACACCTGTATTCCCATCCTTCTCTTGCTCCTTTCCAACTGGTTCGTCTTCCTCTTCACTTTCTTCTACTTAATCTTTTTACTCTTATGTAGCCCCCTACACATCAGTGGCATTACCGCCTTGCTCGGGGTGATACGATTAAAAAAAATGTAATTTCAATGAAATTTTAAAAGTATTCTTGTAAATTGATATCATTAATTAAGTATGAACAAATGTCTATTTATCTAATGGAACAACAAATTTTTATAGCCTTTTCCCTCATCTTTACCATCTGACTTCGACATTGAGTAAAGAATATTTTCTGAACGTAAGGCGAAAGTATGAGGCTGTAATTTTTTTTAATGTATTTATTTTTTTCTGTATTTTGGTCGACTGATGCTGGATGTGCGTTGTGGTGTATATCGGATATCGGATCAGAACGAGAAATCGGGGAGCCGAGTTCGAATTCCAGTTGAATTCATTGCATTCACTTGCGCACAAATACCCTTGGGAAAGGTATTAATCCGTCTATTCCTTCCAGTTATGGGTTAAATAACAGGACAGATTGGGTTCTATAGCCTTGGTCGGCAACCAGTCTACCGCAAAAAGCAATGGCAACCTACTGCGGGATAATCTTCTGCCCAGTCAGTCATGTCTCTTTCGAGACATGATCGCCCAAGCGTGAATCACGTATGGCACTTAACAGACTGACTGATGCTATATTCTCTGGATCATATTGAACATATACAGTTACTGGTTATGGAATTGATTATCCCTTTTAATTTCAAACCAAATATCTACATATATTTTAAATATAATTTTGATATGGGTGTGTCATAAGACTTTCACTGATCACCGGAATGAAAACGCTTCAATTTTGAAACTAAACTTGATCTTTAAACTCATTTCCTTAAAAAATAGTAAGAACTTGGGAAAAAATATTTTGTGTCAATATTTATCATGTTAAACCACAACTTTTCAAATTGAGTGCAATATCTTGGTTTTAAAACCAGCATGTCCGACTGTCGAAAGAAACCACTAAAATGTAACACGACGATCCGAAGGCGCTTAGTGAACGAGGACAACTAGACGTTAGACAAACTAATGATTTTCTCAAAGCTGAAATTTAGGCTTCAAACGAAAATGGTGTGGTTCTACAGAAAGATGCTAAAAAATACCCCGGATAGAATATGTGAGTAACAAGAAAGTTTTAAAGAAAATAGGAAACGTAGGTGATCACTACTCTCTTTCTTCATTTCAACCACGCGATTAAATATGTGCGCGTGATGCAGTGGATATCGACTCGGAACGACAAATCGGGGAGCCGAGTTCGAATTCCATTTGATTCCTTGCATTCACTTACTCGCAAATACCCTTGGGAAAGGTATTAATCCGTTTCTTCCCTCCAGTTATGGGTTATAGGACAGATTAGGTTCTATAGCCTTGGCTGGCAACCAGTCTATCGCAGAAAGAAATGACAACCTACTGCGGGATAAACTTTTGCCCAGTCATGTTTCTTTCGTGACATGATCGCTCAAGCATGTATCACGTATGGCACGTAACTGACTGATTTCTTGTCAAAATTAACAACGAATTGGAGTTTATTTTCGAGAGCAGCTGCCACGTTTTACATTTTCGGCCTTATCGGACTTATTAAGACAGGAATAAATAGCTGAATCATCAACATAAATCTTCTTCTTTTTCTTTTTCTTTTTCTTCTTCTTTTTCTTTTTCTTCTTCTTCTTCTATCTTCTTCTATGTGCCTTGTCTTTTAAGGACGTAGGCGATCATGGCCTTCCACGTCTCCCTATCCCTGGTGGCTCTTAGCACGCTTTCTCCTATCACGTCTCTCAGCCCCCGTGCTGTCATCCACTTGCTCGGGCCCTTCAAATATGTTATCCGCTGCTTTTCTGTTTCTTTTCCCCTCTATCTGGCCTGTTAGTATCAGGTTCTCCAAGCCCTCTTTCCTCATTGCATGTCCCATGAACTTCAGCTGTCTCTTCCTGATGCTCAGTATTAATTTCCTTTTCGTTTCCATCATTTCCAAAACCTCATCATTGCTCACATGATCGATCCATGATATTCGCAGCATCCTTCTGTAGAATCACATTCTTCTTCTTCTTCTTCTTCTTCTTCTTCTTCTTCTATGTGCGCTATCCCTTCAGCTTTCCACGTCTCCCTATCCCTGGTGGCTCTTAGCACGCCTTCTCCTATTACAGTATGCAATCCTCGTTCCGTCAGCCACTAGCTCAAGCTCATAAATCTAGAATATAAATGTATAGAAACTAGCATGGCCACAACATGAGGGATCAGTTTATATATTGATTATAATATAGATTCGATCCCCCACTTTATACCCACATTGTAATTTCTTATAAACAGTTGGCAAATATCTTCTTCTTCTATGTGCGCTATCCCTTCAGGACGTAGGCGATCATGGCCTTCCACGTCTCCCTATCCCTGGTGGCTCTTTGCACGCTTTCTCCTGTAACGTCTCTCAGCCCCCGTTCTGTCATCCACCTGATTGGGTCCTTCAAATATGTTATCCGCTGCTTTCCTCTGTCTCTTTTTCCTTCTATCTGTTCTGTTAGTATCAGGTTCTTCAAGCCCTCCTTCCTCATTATATGTCCCAGGAACTTTAGTTGTCTCTTCCTGGTGCTCAACATACGTTCTCTTGCTCTCTTGGTCTCACGTTTTCTACTGATATAAAGTTGAATCAATTGCTTGGTTTGCTATTAAGGAAGTTTGCTCATTGCGTGCTACCTGACATTTTTTTCTCTCCAAAATCCATCTTACACATGTAAAAATTTACCATTCGTTCGTTCAGGGAATATTGCTGCCATAGCTGATTTGGTTCTTCAGCTATATATCTTGAGATTCTCGATAAATTTCAAAAAAGGATCTGTAATGATATCGGTCTTGGCCTGGCATCTCGACTTCAGTCACTTTCTCACCGCCGTAACCTGGCATCTCTTTGTCTTTTCTATGAAGATTTTTCTGCTAGTTATTCTAATAAGCCCTCCTCTGTCGTATCTCGGTTCCATGAATTTAAACATACTACTAGGCTGACTATTAGGTCTCATCATTTTACTGCTGAAATAGCGAAATGTAATCGTAAGTTCTATTTTAATATTATTTTTTCTCACCTGTAGAACTTTTTTCCGTTTACTTGCTTTCCTGCAGCCTCAGTCAGTTGTGCCACACGTGAAACACGCTTGGGCGATCATGTCTCGAAAGAGACATGACTGACTGGGCAGAAGATTATAGTAGGTTGCCATTGCTTTCTGCGGTAGACTGGTTGCCGACCAAGGCTATAGAACCCGATCTGTCCTGTTATTTAAACCATAACTGAAAGGAAGAGACGAACTAATACCTTTCCAAAGGGTATTTGCGCGTAAGCGAATGCAATGAATTCAACTGGAATTCGAAATCAGCTCCCCGATTTCTCGTTCCGAGCCGATATCCACTGCACCACAACGGACATCCTATAATCTCCAAAAATTTAAATGCAAAGTCAATCGCTATTTTCTATCTTCTTTTGGTCATTTTCGGATTCACGGTCAGTTTTACTATGTGACAATGATTCAAGAAAATGTGTACGCAAATTTCTTCTCGTTATATGATTATATTTATATGAGTGTGTGTATTTAAATGTGTGTGTGTACGAATTTTAACTGAACAGTTTGTATAAATACATATATGCACATATTTTCATTACTATAAACGGTATATTTAATGGATATGCGTGTTTGAAAAGACATGCCGTTTTTTAATTACTGACCTAGAAATCAAGGTATTATTAAATATCATACCCCGCTCAGTGGAATTTAACTTCTATTCCCTTTGTGGTTAATTTGAGAAACTACCTTTAAATCAGACGTGATTTACCATTAAACTACGGGAAGCTATCACAGCAAAGAGACCCTTAATTGCCCTATTTAAGAAATGCGCATTCATCTTTAGGACCTTATCAAAGTCTATATTGGCTAAATTCATTTTCGTACCTGAAATATAAACAAAGTAATTTTTAAGCAATTAATGGGAGTTTAATTGGATATTGTTTTAATGGGAGTTTAATTGGATATTGTTTTAATGGGAGTTTAATTGGATATTGTTTTTTTATTAATATAAATGTAATAGTAATAAGAAAAATTATCAAATAAAAATCTATGAATTCCTTTAAAATTACATATTGCTATATATATGTGTGTGTGTGTGTGTGTGTTTTGAAAGCTAATACAAAAATCAAGAATAGAGTTGTGAATAATGAAATATATGCGTGCGTGTGTATATGTCAATACGTGTATGTTTGCTTATCTTCCCATGTATATGTGAGTTGATGGAAGTGAATCAATAATTCTATAGTCTGACACAGGTATTAGATGAACTTTTGTCAAACTATATCATTGTGTAATTTTTGATCGGTCTGATCAATGTAGAATTAATGCAAGAGAGTGGTGTTAAGTGCTTTCCAGAGGGAGGAGATTATGTTGAAAAAGAAGTATTCTTTAAAATAATGCTCTATATATATATATATATATATATATATATATATATATATATATATAGGTTGTGCATGTGTACAGTAAAAGATATGTACGCATATGACCCTTTAAGCAAGTGTAATTTTTATAAATATGTATGAAAATCATTGAAACATTTCGAAACCCCTCCATTGCCAATATGGTGCACGTGTGTCGTTCATTGATGTTACGGATGATGGAGACCCTAGATTGTT
This sequence comes from Ascarosepion bandense, assembly GCA_037127315.1. Lineage (NCBI taxonomy): Eukaryota > Metazoa > Mollusca > Cephalopoda > Sepiida > Sepiidae > Ascarosepion > Ascarosepion bandense. Next base: position 4,707,774 of record JBBBDQ010001011.1, read on the forward strand.
TTGATTTGTGTAGCTTATCTGCAGATCTGTTACTTGTTATTAAACAATCAGCACAAGAGAGAAAGGTCAGACAAAGGGGTGGGGAGCTACATATCTAAAAGAGCACCAGGTGCATAAATTCCCATTTGCCTTACGACCATTCATTGTTTAAATTAAGATAGATAGATAGATAGATAGATAGATAGATAGATAGATAGATAGTGAACTGGCCCAGATAATGAACTGAGATAGATAGATAGATAGATAGATAGATAGATAGATAGATAGATAGATAGATAATGAACTGGCCCAGATAATGAACTGAGATAGATAGATAGATAGATAGATAGATAGATAGATAGATAGATAATGAACTAAAATAGATAGATAGATAGATAGATAGATAGATAGATAGATAGATAGATAGATAGATAGATAGATAGATAGATAGTGAACTGGACCAGATAATTAACTGAGAGAGATAGATAGATAGATAGATAGATAGATAGATAGATAGATAGATAGATAGATAGTGAACTGGCCCAGATAATGAACTGAGATAGATAGATAGATAGATAGATAGATAGATAGATAGATAGATAGAGCTAGATAATGAACTGAGATAATGATAGATAGATAGATAGATAGATAGATAGATAGATAGATAGATAGATAATGAACTAAAATAGATAGATAGATAGATAGATAGATAGATAGATAGATAGATAGATAGATAGATAGATAGATAGATAGTGAACTGGCCCAGATAATTAACTGAGATAGATAGATAGATAGATAGATAGATAGATAGATAGTGAACTGGCCCAGATAATGAACTGAGATAGATAGATAGATAGATAGATAGATAGATAGATAGATAGATAGAGAGATAGATAGATAATAAACTGGCCCAGATAATGAACTGAGATAGATAGATAGATAGATAGATAGATAGATAGATAGATAAGAATAAAATGAACTAAAATAGATAGATAGATAGATAGATAGATAGATAATGAATAGGCCCAGATAATGAACTGAGATAATGAATAGATAGATAGATAGATAGATAGATAGATAGATAGATAGATAGATAGATAGATAATGAACTGGCCCAGATAATGAACTGAGATAGATAGATAGATAGATAGATAGATAGATAGATAGATAGATAGATAATGAATGGCCCAGATAATGAACTGAGATAGATAGATAAGAATAGATAAGAATGAGATAGATAGATAGATAGATAGATAGATAGATAATGAACTGGCCCAGATAATGAACTGAGATAGATAGATAGATAGATAGATAGATAGATAGATAGATAGATAGATAGATAGATAGATAGATATGATAATGAACTGGCCCAGATAATGAACTGAGAGATAGATAGATAGATAGATAGATAGATAGATAGATAGATAGATAGATAGATAGATAATGAACTGGCCCAGATAATGAACTGAGATAGATAGATAGATAGATAGATAGATAGATAGATAGATAGATAGATAGATAGATAGATAATGAACTGGCCCAGATAATGAACTGAGATAGATAGATAGATAGATAGATAGATAGATAGATAGATAGATAGATAGATAGATAATGAACTGGCCCAGATAATGAATTGAGATAGATAGATAGATAGATAGATAGATAGATAGATAGATAGATAGATAGATAGATAGATAATGAACTGGCCCAGATAATGAACTAGATAGATAGATAGATAGATAGATAGATAGATAGATAGATAGATAGATAGATAGATAGATAGATAGATAGACTTGGATTGAGAAATGCATATATACATGTGTGCAACAGATATACCAATATATGTATATATATAGTTTAATACTTAGTTTTGGGTCAGAATAGGGTCAGACCAGTGCACATTTTTATTAAAAAGTGGTCAATACAATTATATTGTAGAACTTATATATAATATATAATTATAATTATATTTTAGAACTTGTATATATATATATATATATATAAAAATTAAATTCAAAATATGGAAAAAGTTCAGACATAATGTGGAGCATTGTAAAAATAGCCGAGCCTTACAACAGTAGCAAAATATGTAGACTGTGCCAAGAAGAAAAGTTAGAAATTATGCTATCACCAAATAAAAACGACCTGTTAAATGAAAGAACGGAAATTAAGACTAATTGTACCCATACTAAGAAATACCTCTTAGGTTCATACAACCATGGATAAAAACGCTATAATTCGTTTTGATTTAAAATATTACGCATTCAAAAATTCCCTGCCACGTGAGCGTTCAAATAAAACTCCGTTCCAAAAGCGTTGTTAAAAATCGCCTGAAGACACCACTCATGGTAGAAACCTAAGTAGCGTTATAACTCGTTTAAAAATAGAATATATATATATATATATATATATATATATATATATATATATATATATATCAGCATGCAGTGAGAATATAGAAGAATCCAAAGGAGTATCCTGTGCATACAGTGGTAGGATAACTCTGTAAGAGAGCTCTAACTATATATGTATATAAATACATATAGAGCAAATATAAGAAAAATTAAGGCAGACACGTTATTTCATAGTAAATCCATGAAATAACGTGTCTGCGTTAATTTTTCTTATATATATATATATATATATATATATATATATATAAGAAAAATTAAGGCAGACAGATATATATATATATATATATATATATATAATTTGATATAACTACTGCACTCTCAATACTGTACAGTAAAAATATCAATATTTAAATTATGCAACGGTCAGTTTTCAATTGCTCCTAAAGTCTCTTATTTTGAAATCCCTGGATAGTGCAATCAAAGGCGAAACCCCACAAAACCAAGGACATGATGAAAGCCGCCATTTTGGACTTGATAGCCAATTTGAACAGCGATTTCTGTTAATAAAATTTTTTTCTCTTTTCTTAACTGAAATATGTATAGTTGGTGCCTTTGCCCTTATAACCTCCTCGTTGCTCGCATCTTTGGTCCATATTATTCTCAACATCCTTCTGAAGAACCGAATTTCTGTTGCTTCAAATCGCTTCTTTATCTGTGAGGAGAATTTTTTTAAATATGTTAGTTTATCGCCATAATTAGAACCTGTTCTTAACACCCTCTGTACACATACACACAAATATGTCTGTGTGTATGCATGTATGTTTGTGTATTTATGAATGTATATATGCATACTCTCTGAACAATGCTTGCAAAATTATTTCCCATGTTTATGGCCATAAGCTAGTGAAAGTTCCCGCGCCTGTTATCAAAGGAACATGGAGTCAAATTGGTTGAGACGGAGGATTTTCTCAGACGTAAAACAGATCAGATCCTTTGAGCAGTCCTTGTCTTGAATGGTTTACCGTCCGGTCGAGGCAGAAGCACGGCCACGTCTGGACATAATTGATACTTACTGTCCAAGTGCCATTGTATTTCGATGAGAAATCGACACATAGTTTCCTCAATATTCGCATTTAAAACATAAAGAGAATTTCGCTTAGCTTTTCTTGAATGCATTGGCTCTCTTACGTTCGGCAAAGAAAGATTAATCGTGAATTATGTGAGTAGAGTTATGCTTCGGTGTTTGTGTGGGACACAGACATTAACATCTACGTGTGGAGGGATATGTGCGAGAGTGTGTGTGCGCTCGTACGTAGTGATGCGAATGTTTTTATATTATACAATAATAGGGACAATGGATATTAAATATTACATTCTTATGTGTATGCGTGTCTAAGGTTGTGCTGAAAACCTCTCCGTCCTACCTAGCGACATTAAATGTATTCTACATATCCATTTCAAATTGGCAAATTATTTTACAAGCATATTTTTAACCCTTCAAAGAATAAATAATGCTTGATTTTCAAATTGCTACTATTTGAAAGTGGGTAGGCGTAGATATTTTATAAACCTCTTCAAATCTCTCTCTCCCTTTATATATATATATATATATATTAATCTAAACTTATTTACAAATGGAACTTTGTCTTTTGTGTGTGTGTGTGTGTGTGTGTGTGTGTGTGTGTGTGTGTGTGTGTGTGTGTGTGTGTCTGTGTATGTAAGAGTTCGTTACCTATAGACACCGAAACGGCTGATCTGATTTTCTTGAAAATTAACACAGTTGTAATATAAGCGTCTGCGAGTATTCTTAGCTAGGTTTTGTGTCGCGGTACCCCCGATAAATATCGAAAATCGATAATCGAAAAAATAGGGTTATAGAAGGAGTGGTTCGATTTTAATCAATTTTCATACACTCATAGACAAAGACATAAGAAACGATATTCAGAAGTTTCAAGGTTGCAGTTCTTACAATAGTTCAGAAAATCGATAATATATATATATATAAGGAAAGATGTTTGTGTGTGTCTTTGTTTATCTGCCTGTATGTCTTTAGTTTTTTTTCAGCCCTTTTATTTTAGTTTTTGCTTCGGGTTTGGCTCTAAGTAGGTATAATTGTAGTTCTTAGTCTCAGCCATGATACCATTTACTCAGAGGACTTATTTAGCCTTCAAAATGCAGTTTACGACGAAAAACGTATTTGATATCTATACCAGGAAATCAAAATTTGACTTACAACCATTCATTTTCTTTCAGTCTACGGTTTCGCTTTAACTGGAAACAACTATTTCTTTTTAGTCTTTCGTGCCAATGTCCAAAGAGTCTGAGCTCCAGGACCATGGATTAGTTTTAAAGCTTTCATTACATCCGAGCAACGCCGGGCTATACTGCTAGTATATATATATATATATCCAGATAAAGATAACCAACAGTTTAACGATTCCAAGTTCTCCGACATTTAAATTTTTAAAAAAAAAGTTCTTAATACAATAAATATTGTAGAGCATAATATAATCATATAATTAAATCTGATTTTTAATTAAGAATGCATTGCGACACGGAAATTTTTATGTTTCGGGATTTCTACCTCGTCATCAAGCAATGTTAGATCATTGTTGTGCAAATGTTTTCATTGAAATATAAGAAACAATGAAAATCATTTTCACAACTATGATCTAACATTGCCTGATGACGAGATAGAAATCCCGAAACATAGAAATTTCCGTTTCGCAATGTATTTTTAATTAAAAAACAAATTTAATTATATATATATATATATATTATTAATCCACATACAAGCCTGTTTCGCTGTATTACAGCTCATCTGTGTAGCTAGACACATCTACTTGCTTCTAGGCCGGGATCGAAATTCGACCGATTTGGTTTTAGTCGGAGTCTATACCCCCTAAGCCATAGGCGCATGGAATAAGAGAAAGGAAATATAAACGTGCTGTATATAAGCAGTGTATTCACACGCCAGTCTCCGGAAAAACTCAATTCATTTCTGAAGAGTAATGCATATATCGCAGAAGTGGAAACTGTTTTTAAAATGTTCTTCTCTAGAGAGCTCAATTGTAATGAGAGCATTATATATTAATCCACATACAAGTCTGTTTCACTGTATCACAGCCCATCAATTTATATATATATATATATATATATATATATATAATGATAATAATAACTACTTAGACTCTGTAAGAATGCACTCCGTAAATTTATGCCAATATAAACTTTCGAAAAAACCATTAACAAACAGAACCTAAATCCGTTACAATCCGGTGTACTAAGTCGTCGGATAAATGGGGAGAAAAAAACGGAACCAAACACAAGAAAAAGTGCTCGATACGAAAGTACTAAAATACAAAAATACAATAGTAGAGCAAAAACACACGAAAATCTAAAGTGAGCATACCAACACAAGAAAGGGGAGTAACTCCCCTTTCTTGTGTTGGTATGGTTTTCCCCATTCTTTGTGAAAGTCTATTTATTTGCTATTTATCTTTAGTACTTCAGCCTTTTCCCTGACGATCCGTAGTGTGAAACCGCGGTAGGTTTTGGCTCACTTTAGATTTTTCGTGTATATATATATATATATATATATATATATATATATATATATATATCCAGGTGAAGAGAACCGACAGTTTTACAATTCCGAGTTCTCTGTATGGACCTAGAGGTAGCTATCTGTTTCATGCTAAACGCAATCGGTGTTGTCCTAAATGACCACTTTTATATTTATATACGATCTATCTCTGATATTGAGAACTTTACTCAACAAATATAGCGTAACTTAAAACTCTTTGTTTTAATATAAATATATATGCAGGCACATAGAGAGAGAGAATTGATTTTCTAAACGCTGCTTAGATGTGTCACCAGGCTGAAAGTATAGAGTACCTAATGAGGATCGAACTCACTACTCAGTTGCAATAGGTCCTAGTAAAATTAGCTTGCTAACCATTACACCACGTCAAGATAACCCGCAGAAAGAGAGGACTTGGACATAGGAATCTAAAAGAAATGGGGGCAGTCAGTTTCATGCCAAAGTGCTCTAAAGATCACATTAAAGTATGAAAATGACAGTTACTATTCCTTTGTAGCGGAAGACTGGTTCCTGATTGGTCATCAAATCGCAAAATTCAAAATACGTCAGAGAAACGGTTTTTCCACTGCTAAAGAAAAAATCATTCTGGAGCCACCCCACGTGACTGGATTGAATATTTAAGGATGGCCTCTAAACGATCACAGAGGTCAGTCAGAGTAGGCGGTTTGCTGACACCCATCTAAAATGTAACCAACTTCAAATCGACCCGGAGATTAGGTCAGGTCACACCTTGTTCTCTTTCTATTTCTCCTTGTCTATTTCAACAATTACTACTAGAACATTCTGTACTAACTCTTGATATCCTTAACTTTCTCATCGAACATTAACTTCTGCAACTTTTGTTTTTCCTCCTTTAAGAAATTTATATTTTGACATTCAAAATGTATATTTTATTATTCCACTCTTCTACACTAAGCCACACATTCCAACTGACAACCAACCTTCTGATGAAAACCTTGTAATAATAATTCTGATGATTATAACTCTGCAGAAAACTTGTAAGCTGTAGGGAGTTTAGTTAAGTATGACACAAGGCCGAACCAAGAAACATTAACAAGCTCTCTACACCTCAACTTTTTTCTTTTATTCCTATGTCCACACTTTATTTATAAACGTTCGACCTTCCATATTCAACACCATCTTCCCTTTTCTTCTTTTTTTTTTTACATCGAATTCTAAATAACATCGACATAATTTATGTCTGTATTTCTGGGATGCCTAGTTAGCATTTTTAGATATTTACATTTTCCCGATGTTTAGTCTGAATATAAATAATGTAAATAATATATACATAAGTATGTGACTTAAAAAATATACATATGGGAATACAGACATGTATAAAAATATTATCAAGGTATTATTAAAACAGTGCTCAATGTAGTATAAACAGAACTATCAATTATATATTAATAAATATACATAGATCGTAGGATAATATGTATGTATATCTATTAATATATAATATGTATTTGTTCATATATATGTGTGTCTGTAACTGTGTGCGTATATATATATACACTCTTATATACTGATATATATATAAATATCTGTATATATATATAAATATCTGTGTATATATATATATATATATATATATATATATATATATATATATATATATATGCCATCTTTATTGTACAAAGGATTTTCGTGTAAAATCCTTTGTACAATAAAGACGGAAGCTGATGATGGTTCGCCTGAATTAGGTCTATGCTTCCGATTTACCATGAAATAACGTGTCCGCCTTAATTTTTCTTATATTTGCTGTATATGTATTTATATAAATATATATTTAAAGCTCTCTTAGAGAGTTATCCTACCACTGTATGTACAGGATACTCCTTTGGATTTTTCTATACCCACACTGCATGCTGATATATATATATATATATATATATATATATATATATATATATATATAAAGTAAAATCCTTGAAATTTGGTAAGGTAAATTTCAATAAAAACAATTTCCAAAAAGAACTCAATGTTAAAACTAATGCCTAAATTTAACAGAGTATTATAATCAGGGAACAAAATTTAAATATTTTTACAAATCCATTGGTAATATATATCGCAACTCTATCTACTCCTCAGACCAATTGCATACAACAATGAATGTTTCAAATTTATCCAGAAGATATCCAGTGAAATAGTGCTATTTCATTTATCCAGACGAAGTCAAGTAAAATAGTGCTATTTCACTTGACTACTTCGTCTGGATCAATTTGAAACATTCATTGTTATATGAATTTGGTCTGAGGAGCGGCTATAGCGGCGAAATATATTATTACCAAGGGATTTGTAAAAATGTCTAAATTTTGTTTCCTGATTATATATATATTTATATATATATATATATATGTGTGTGTGTGTGTGTGTGTGTGTGTGTGTGTGTGTGTGTGTGTGTGTGTGTGTGTGTGTGGATTTCTAGGCTAAAACTATAGTTTTAAAGGATGCTATATTACTAGGTCAAACTTATATCAGGGATAAAATGTTGTTTTTTTTTAATCATTTCACCCCGAGCAAGGCGGAAACGCCACTGATATGCAGGGGGCTACATAAATGTAAAAAGATTAAGTAGAAGAAAGTGAAGAGGAAGACGAACCAGTTGGAAAGGAGCAAGAGAAGGATGGGAATACAGGTGTGATGACAGTTGCAAAGGTGGAGAGAAAGAAAAGGATATACGGGGTGGTGAAAGAACTAGAGTCCAGTGGTTAACAGATGAGTATTGACATTGCATTTAAATTTCTGGAGGTTGTAGCCGTCAGGAAAGCAAAAATACGGGAGCGAGTTCCATAGGCGGGAAGTGCGAGAGAAGAAGCTGCAGGAGTAGAATTGTCGTCAGCATTTGGCTAACCTGACTGTGAATAGGTGGGACCCAGTTGCCAGTCTGGTTGCACGAGTAAACACCTGTTGAGGAGGCATCAGTGACTTAAGTTCGTCTGAGCAGAAGCCATGAAAGTATTTATAGAACAGACAAAGGGAGGCCACATTTCGACGATGGGGAAGTGGCTGCAGTCGAGCCGCCAGATCAGTACCTATCACATTACAGACTTCCCTTTGGAGCCTGTCAAGAACACTGAGGAGAATGGCAGGGGCACCTGACCATAAATGGCAGCAGTACTCCATGCACGGACGGATGGTTGACTTGTATATATGCAGGATGGGTTCAGGTGGAAAAAACATCCTGGATCAACATAGTGACCCAACCTTCTTAGCAGTAGATTTTGCTATGGATTCAATATAGTGGTTCCATTTGAGGTCTGAGGACAGGGTTAAAAGTGGATATTAAAGTCAACACCCAGTATCAACAGACTTTTTCATGCTTAAACGCAGCCTTCTAGCCATCTCTATTTAGTTCCATCTCTCACGTCATATATATATATATATATATATATATATATATATATATATATATATATATACTATTAATAATAAATATACATTTTTCTTGTTGTTTTGCATTAATCTTCAGGTACAGATTGTGCAATATTTTATGACAATATTATATATATGTATATATATGGGGGGGTATAAAAGTTACGTATGTCATCTTCACAATTTAACAGTTGCAACACCTGTAAGAAATTTGCTTTAAAGCACGAATTATTGATAGTTTATTTCATAATTTTGTTTCTATATTTCTCTTTCTCTTTCGCTCTCTCTCTCTCTCTCTCTCTCTCTCTCTCTCTATATATATATATATATATATATATATATATATATATATATTATATATATATATATTATCCAAACATATACTGTTAAATATAACAGACAATGAATGTCTATTATGTTTAATCATGAGCCGTTCTAAATATCGTATTTTGGCTTTAATTTTAGGTGAAAATAAAGACAAAAATCGTCCAACATTTGGATATTTTTTTATATTGTTTCTAAGCTTTCGGCTCACATGAGCCATCTTCAGAGAAGTTACAGGGACGTTAGCATAAAAATATCCACCGTCAAAGATGATTTTTAATATTTTGTTGACATAAAACTTTGCTAAGCAACGATAACAGTTACCAAATAGCAGAGGCAGTTCGTAAATTTGTAATGCGGTTCTCTGACGTCACACTGCGTGAGAGCTCGAAATGTTAATAGAACCATATATTTAAATGCAATGTAATGTGTTATGACCAAATTTAAATGGGATTCTATATATATATTGATAGAGAGGGCACAAAGATAAATATATAGAGATATATAAATAGATCTCTATATATCCATCTCTAAAACATGTTGGGTACTCCTATAGGGTGTGATGGGTAGCAAACTTGTCTCGCTAGATGAATTACAATTGAGTATACAGTTCCATTCATACTTTCGGTTTCTATAGTAAATTACTACAAACCTGGTGCGATAGATAAACTGGCGTCTTAATTACGCAAAAATGAAAATAACACTGACATCTCATTTTAACGGATATATTTACCAAAATTACACCAGAATATTTCGAAATACTATAGAGTAAATTTATTTAGTAAATTACCTAATGTTTCAACTACGTTCTCCAAGGTGTTTTGTGGGGACCCTACACATGTTAATCAAGGTGGATGCAGTCTGGGAAAGTAGCTGACGCGATGTAATTGTCTGACAGCTATATCCTGCTTACGTGGCATGGTACAGTGTTCAGACATGGTCAGACATAGGGTATTCCAGCAGCCACCCTCTTGACCCAGTACAGCACTACCTCCTCAAGATACTTGATATAGGCCTTCGTGTTTAGTCTCAAGTAAATCCTCTGCTAAGAAAGTCGGTTCTCTTGAAGTTTTTCCCGTCCGAAAAAATCCTGCACATATACACATCTATCATACGCCCGTGCATTGAATATTGCTGCCATATCTGGTCGGGTGCTCCTGCTATCCACTAAGGTGTCCTCGACCAAATCCAACGGAGAATCTGTTATGTGATCGATCCCGACTTGGAAGCTAGGATACAGTCGCTTTCTCACCGACGCAGAGCGGCTTCCCTGTGTCTCTTCTACAAATACTTTCACGGCTTCTGCTCCGATGAACTAAGCTCACTTGTACCCACTATATGTGAATTTCCTCGAACCACAAGATTAGTAACCAGGTCCAACACTTTTACTGTGAAACCAATAAATTGTAAACGTAAATTCTACTCCACCAGCTTCTTTTCTCGCACTTCCTGCCTGTGGAATTTCCTTCCATATACTTGTTTTCCCAACAGCTATAATCTCCAAGAATTTAAATGCAAAGTCAATAATCATCTCCTGTCTCACTAACTTACATCCTCTCTCTCTCTCTCTCATGCTTTTTCTTCTTCCACCCCACTCTCATCAGTATTCTCTTCCCTCTGCTACTCTCTTCCTGACATCCCCTGCAATCTCTCACGCCTTCTCATAACATTCCAACTATGTAACCCTCTACAAAACAGTGGCAATAAAATGCTTTGCTTGGGGCGACACGATTATACAAAAATAAAATGTTCCGAGGGGAGATGAATGGGGACATAACGCCGCCATCACCATGATGTTGACAGGATATATCATCAAACTGCTTCCGAAACCTCCGCCCTGTACTCAAAATGAGACCAAAATACCCTATTCCTATTGGAACTTCCGGTGCGAACGCCAAGCAGTACAGCATTTCCTTTTCAAATTTCTGGCGAAATGGATTGCGTCATGGTGCTTTTTTCTCACAGACGGTGCGCAAGTCATAGCACTCGACGGTGCGCAAGTCATAGCACTCGAAAAAACGGTGCGCAAGTCATAGCGCTCGAAGTCACAAGCGGTGCGCAAGTCATAGCACTCGAAAAAATTTAAATCGCGCTAATTTACTTAACGCAAAATAAAACAAGAGAAAAGTGCAGTGCGTATATATATGAAAAACAGGCGAAAAATCAGTCAGTTAAGTGCCATACATGAAAAACGCTTGGGCGATCATGTCTGGAAAGTTTATCCCGCAATAAATAGGTAACCATTGCTTTCTGCTGTAGACTGGTTGCCAGTTAAGGCTATAGAACCCAATCTATCCTGTTATCTAACCCATAACTGGAGGGAAAAGAGGGATTAATACCTTTCCCACGAGTATTTGCGCGTAAGTGAATGCAATGAATTCAACTGGAATTCGAACTCGGCTTTCCAATTCCTCGTTCCGGGCCGATATCCACGGCACCACAAAGCACATCCTGCACCACAACGTACATCCAAGGTGGCAAAATAAATAATTTAAAAAAATCAAATGTGTTTGTTTGTATCATGTGTGGTGGGGGGTGATTTTGAAAATATAAGCTAAATTGAAGTAGATAAATACAAATGTAAAACTTTCATTTCGTTTTCTTTTTAAGAATTCTACTTTAAGATTGGATGTGCGTTGTGGCGCAGTGGATATCGGCTCGGAACGAGAAATCGGGGAACCGAGTTCGAATTCCAGTAGAATTCATTGTATTCACTTACGCGCAAATACCCTTGGGAAAAGTATTAATCCGTCTCTTCCTTCCAGTTATAGGTTAAATAGCAGGACAGATTGGGTTCTACAGCCTTGGTCGGCAACCAGTCTACCGCAGAAAGCAATGGCAACCTGCTGCGGGATAATCTTCTGCCCAGTCAGTCATGTCTCTTTCGAGACATGATCGCCCAAGCGTGTATCACGTATGGCACTTAACTGACTCTAAGATTGTATCCCTCGAGGCTGCCTAAGAAACCTCGGAAAATTGCAATAAAAACAATTGATTTTTAATTAAAGTTTAGAGTTTAACTTAACCCCAAGTCGAAGTATTATTCGTGTATATGACAAGTTAGCTACACATACTTTAGATATCCGCTTTTTGTAAATTATTTTTCTTTTCTTTTTTAATTTATTTATTAAGTGAATTTGCTTTTAGTGTAAAAAAAAGGAAATCAAGCTTTTAGTCTTTATTTCTCCTCTACCTTTGAGAGAGGAACCTATTGTTTTTCGTTTTCTACTATGAGTTAAACAGAAACGTAAAACAGATTCTCTACTCTAGCTTTGACGGCAGCCAGTCTAGGAGAATTAAAATTTTGAATTCAAAACCATGGAAAGGCAACTGTAAAAACCATTCCACAAACTTTACCAAGTAATTGGATGGTTACTCGTTTCCAGGTATGCCCATCTGCTAAGTTGGTTAAAAAAAATTCCTATTGCAAAATCCTGTTCAGAGACATATGTACTTCTTCAACACCCACAGAACCAAGCTGTAGTTTATATTGCAACAATGCTGAGTGAACTGTAGTAGCGGTTTCTGAGTAAGAAGGGATAATCTGACGTGATCAATAGTTTTGAACAAGTCTAATACGCTCAAACCCTCGGACACAAGCACAACCATCGATGCATTCCGAAAAACTTCATCTACCCAATTTCACTCAGAAAGCTTAGTTCAACCAGTGATCTGGTTTTCGCGTACTTCCCAATTATATTGCCAAGAAGGCAGATCCTTGACAACATTCTAATTACTCTGCTATGTCCCAAGTAAATCCTGACAATTCACAGAAAAAGTATCTGTGGAGAACCCCGCGCTGAAGATATTAAAAAGAATGCTAGGTTTAACTCTTCTGTATGAAAATACTACTCTCTTTATTTAATGTATATAATACAGTTGTGGCATGAAGATATTACCCTCGGAATAAAAGCTATAATTGCTTTAACTTTTTTCTTTGCACCACAAATCCGTAATTCTTATAATCAAAACTAGCATCAATTGCTTATTCTTTTTTAACCAGTGCAACTATAGAACTCGGAATCCTGTGTTAAGCCTCAGACTGATTGGCAAACCTGTCGTTGGTTGCTACAAGCCAGTTACTCCCTCACGTTTAGAATTCCATTATTTGACACAAGAACGCTAACCCTAACCCCCTCACACCAAAAAAACGTCAGTATTCAGAAATTAGCAGGTAAATATGAACCTTCCTGCTCGCAATAAAAAAAAACCCAAATTATGAAAAGGACGGTTTTTTGATTGACACCGCTATTATTTTAACTATATCTACTTCTCGGTAATGTTTATTGTTTTAAAAAAAAACAACTATTAAAATTGTTCTAAAATCTAAACATATGATGAAAGTGAATGCATCTATTTTTTTATTCTTTTGTAATTTACAACAGAAACCCGGGAGCCGAGTTCGAATTCCAGTTGGATCCATTGTATTCACTTATGCGCAAATACCCTTGAGAAAGGTATTAATCCGTCTCTTCCTTCCAGTTATGGGTTACATAGCAGGACAGATTGGGTTCTATAGCCTTGGTCGGCAACCAGTCTACCGCAGAAAGCAATGGCAACCTGCTGCGGGATAATCTTCTGCCCAGTCAGTCATGTCTCTTTCGAGATATGATCGCCCAAGCGTATATCAGGTATGGCACTTAACTGACTGAATTTACAACAAAAATATTAAACATTATTCCAAACAGGAAATGGAGCAGCGAAATTGATTCGAACAAGGAATGACTCATCAAAGAGGTTACTCGCTTTTTACTCACTATTTCTCTTACCTTTGATGTGCCAAGTAAGAGTTACCTACACAACGTCATACTGGCAGAATTATATGATACAAATCTTATACCATTCCAACAAATAACTGAAACACAGAAAGTAGAATTGCACACACACAAAATCGGATCAGAAGCATTGACAATATTTTGGTAAAAAGCAGACCAAGACAAAATTCACAATCCAATGTGAAATATTAATTTTGACCAATAGGAAAAAAGACTGACCCCGTACCGAAGAAAAAGACGAAGCCAAATATCGAGATGCGATGTTAAATTAATTTTTTAACCACTGTAAGGAAACAATTTTCAGAACTAACAAGCCGATGTGAAAAAGACTTTTTTGCTATAGAAAGAAAGAAAGAAAGAAAGAAAGAAAGAAAGAAAGAAAGAATTATATCAGAGGGAAGCGATATCAAACACTACCAAGATACGCAAAAAAAAAAAAAAAGAAAGAAAAAAAGAAAAAGAAAATGAAAAAAAAAACAAGCCATTGACCCGGATATAACATCCTGGCACAAATTCGTTCTTCCTCTCCTTCCTATTTTCTTTTCTTTGTCTTCACTCACTCGCCGTCACCAAAACAACAACAATAAATCAATAGCAATATCACACTTCAACTGACTCCTAAAATTTCGAAAAGTGCCATTTTCCTTTATTGCTTTACCTTTCTTTTCACTTTCTCGCCGGCTACAAAAAGAAAGAAAGGAACACAGACTTTATTAGTACCCTGATTAATCTTTTCTGCATACACACATTTTAAAATTGTTATAAAACCTAAACATATGATGAAAGTGAATGCATCCATCTTTTTTTCTTTGGAAGTTACAACAAAAATATTAAACATTATTCCAAACAGGAAAAAGGATTGACCCCGTACTGAAGCAAAAGACGAAGCCGAATATCGCGATGTGATGTTAAATTAATTTTCTAACCAATGAAAGGAAGCAATTTGCAGAACTGAAAGAGAAGTTAACAAGCAGACGTGAAAAAGATTTTTTGCTAAAAAGGAAAGAAGGAAAGTCAGAATCAGATCAGAGGGAAGCGAGATTAAACACCGCCAAGATGCACAATAAAAAACGAAATGTCAAAAGGAGGGCTTTTCCCTTGACACCGCAATTATTTAACTACCTCCACAATGCTTATTATTTTAAAAAGCGATGACTAAAATGCTAATCTAACCTAAATTTATGATGAAAGTGGATTTATACATTTTCTTTGTTCTTGAGATTTTTCAACAAAAAGTATTAAACACTATTTATATATTAGATTCTTCATTTACAAGAATAATTTAATATCATCTAAAACATTCTAAAAAGTAATACAATTAAAACTAATGCAATATTTATCATTTACCAATTTATAAAGAAATAAATATGAAAATATTTTTTATTCATGAGTTTAAAAAAGCATTTACTAACTTAAGTGAATCAGCTATAATGAAGTTCTTATTATTTACTACTAGCAGTATAGCACGGCGTTGCTCGGGTTTAATGAAAGCTTTAAAACTAATCCATGATCCTGGAGCTCAGACTCTTTGGACGTTGGCACGAAAGACTAAAAAGCAATAGTTGTTTTCAGTTAAAGCGAAACCGTAGACTAAAAGAAAAATGAATGGATGTAAGTCAAATTTTGATTTCCTGGTATCGATATCAAATAGTTTTTTTCGTCGTAAAGTTTTTTACGACGAAAAAAAGTTCTCTGAGTAAATGGTATCATGGCTGAAACTAAGAACTACAATTATACCTACTTAGAGCCAAACTCGAAGCAAAAATTAAAATAAAAGGGCTGAAAAAATACAGACATACAGGCAGATAAACACAACCATCTTACTATTATATATATATATATATATATATATATATATATATATATATTATCGATTTTCTGCACTATTGTAAGAACTGCAACCTTGAAACTTCTGAACATCGTTTCTCATGTCTTCGTCTATGAGTGTATGAAATTTGATTAAAATCGGACCACTCCTTCTATAACCCGATTTTTTCGATTATCGATTTTAGATATTTATCGGGAGTACCTCGACACAAAATCTAGCTAAGAACACTCGCAGACGCTTATAGTACAACTGTGTAAATTTTCAAGAAAATCGGTTCAGCCGTTTCGGTGTCTATAGGTAACGGACACACATACACACAGGCACACACACACACACACATACACACACACACAAACAGACAAAGTTCCATTTGTAAATAAGTTTAGATTTTATAAAGTTCGACTCGATTGGCAATTAGACGGTATTTTGTAAACCATTCCAATAAACAATCTGTTATGGTTTATAAAATGGCGAGTGCTCTAAAAATAGAAAAAGATAGACACACTGACGCCAAGAATTCAAAATTGGGCGGAAAAATAAGGAACCGTTTCTTTTGGTAGGAGCAGGAGTAAGAGTATGAGTAAGAAGTAGAAGGACTTAGGACAGTAGTTTTGTGTAGGAGATTTGAAAAGAGTAAGACGCTACAGTTGACCACTAGAGTCCAGAAGGGATAGGCTCGTTTACTACTAGCATCCCACAGTGAAGAGAATTTAGCTAGTCTGCTCCTGTATCCACACAAAATTTAAAGGTTGTAACTTGATGTAAAAACCTAAAGTTTTATACCAAAAATACACATCATTAATTCAAGTTTGTGTTATCGTCTAATTATACCAAAACGAAGCAACACAACAAATGTAATAAATAATCTAAATTTCTGCACTACATTTTTTACGGGTACGAAGATCCAAGATTGTCATTAATCGAATGTTTTCATTCTTAGATATGATTGCTTTCTTTACAGCAGAACATCTTATGTTCATTTGATGCAAAAGCAATGACAAATATAATAGTGATGGCAATATTAATCGTTTCCTTATAAGGAAACATTTAACATTCATTGATGAAATAACCAGTGCGACTCTCGGTTCAACTTCATAGGATCTTTCTATGAAAATATTTCTAAGGGAAATACATTTCTTAAGTCCAGTAACTGTTATTGCTCTTTTCAGTACCTACGGATGCTTGCTTCCCAACCCTTTTCTTTGTAGTAGTGTGAGAATTCAAAATCTGGATTATTTCATTATTTTCTTGACAAGTTATATGTGCTATCCAGTTTTCAACCATAAACAATTTTAATAGAATTGTTCAGTCAATACAAGATTTTAAGAGCCACTCCAGTTAGAGGATTTTTAATGAGTTCGTTGTAAGTAGGAAGCAGTTGCTTGGATTGAATAATAACAATAATAATAATAATTGGAAAAGCCCTTTCAAAAAATAATGAATAAATCTATAAATCTCAAGTTCAATAAAATTCAATAAAAGAGTCTGCAACGTCTTTGGTCTTGAACTGGCATCTCGTCTACAGTCATTTTCCTGTCGATGAGACATGTCTTACTTCTGTTTTTTCTATAAATATTTTCATGGCATTTGTTCGAGTGAGCTCTGCTCCTTGGTACAACGACCACACGGAGTTAAACGTACTACTAGATTGACAATTAGATCTCATCGTTTTACTGTTGAAATAGCTAGTCTGTCAGTTAAGTGTCATACATGATACACACTTGGGCAATCATGTCTCTTTCGATTCACGACTGACAAGGCAGAATATTTTCCCGCAATAGGTTGCCATTTCTTTCTGCGGTAGACTGGTTGTCGACCAAGGCTATAGAACCCAATCTGTCCTGTTATTTGACTCATAGGTAGAGGGGAAAGAAATGTATTATATTATTATATAGTAATTAGTGGGGGATTGGATTCCTATTGTTATGAAGTAATAAACTGATCCCCCACTTTATGACCAGTAGAAGCCTTAATCATTATTTCAACTATTATATTCAGTCAGTCAGTTAAGTGCAATACGTGATACACGCTTGGGCGATCATGTCTCGAAAGAGACATGACTGACTGGGCAGAAGATTATCCCGCAGTAGGTTACCATTACTTTCTGTGGTAGACTGGTTGCCGACCAAGGCTACAGAACCCAATCTGTCCTGTTATTTAACCCATAACTGGAAGGAAGAGACGGATTAATACCTTTCCCAAGGGTATTTGCGCGCAAGTGAATGCAATGAATTCAACTGGAATTCGAAATCCGGTTTCTCATTCCGAGTCGATATTTATTGCACTACAATTCACTTATATATAGTTCTTCTTACTGAGGAAGACTCATTCGGATTCTAAGTTAACGCTTCTCGGTACTATATTTATCAAGTCCTTCCAGTCCTCCCTCTATAAGTAAAAGTGTGAGAGTGCTTTTTGGACTTGAACGTTATCATTTTTTGATGATTTCATATTGAGCATACATAACATTTTGTCTTAGAGTTTTCCTTTTCATTCACACATAAAGAAATAGCTAGATCTAATCATAGGTATTATTTATGTTCTCACAATTCTCGCTTGTGACTCTTTGGTGAACACAAAATAAAAATAACTTTCTGAAAATCTATTTTGACCAATAAAAAAGATTGCAGGTGTTAATTAATTTTTTGTTAATTAATTTGTTAATTAATTTTTTAACCAAAGAAATTTTGTTAATTAATTTGTTAATTAATTTTTTAACCAAAGAAAACAGTGACTTAGAAACAAACAAAAAAATAACAAATTGAACTTTCAATGATCCATATCATGTTTCTTCCAGCAAAAAAAGGAGTCTGTGTTTGATCCGATCACGTGACCTGATTGGCCTATTTATTAACGTTCCTGGTTGGTCATTTTCAGTTAGAGTCAGAGAAACGGGAGAGAGGGAAAGGCAGAGACTGCGCTTCTGAATATCTAAACTTATTTATAAATGGAACTTTGTGTGTGTGTGTGTGTGTGTGTGTGTGTGTGTGTCTGTGTCTGTGTGTATCCGTTACCTATAGACTCCGAAAGGGCTGAACCGATTTTCTTGAAAATTTACACAGTTGTACTATAAGCATCTGCGAGTGTTCTTAGCTAGGATTTATGTCTAGGTACCCCGATAAATATCGAAAATCCATAATCGAAAAAATCGGGTTATAGAAGGAGTGGTCCGATTTTAATCAAATTTCATACACTCATCGACGAAGACATGAGAAACGATATTCAGAAGTTTCAAGGTTGCAGTTCTTACAATAGTGCAGAAAATCGATAGTATATATATATATATATATATATATATATATATATAAGGTAAGATGTTTGTGTGTGTGTCTGCTTATCTGTCTGTGTGTCCTTTATACAAATCCACAATTTTTATCCGGTTCTTACCAAACTTCACACAAATATTCTTTAGGCTGAGTCTGAGCTCCAGGACCATGGATTAGCTTTAAAGCTTTCATTACACCCGAGCAACGCCGGGCTATACTGCTAGTCGCTAATAATTTCACGCTGATACATTATCAGCCTCTAATGTCAACTGAGAATACCAGGGACTCTTTTCAACGGTTGAAGCTAAGTACGTAAAAATACATTCTTTATATTCAATTCAACTGTGAAAAAGAAACTATTTCAATTTGTTTTAATCGTTTTGGAAACCTTTGTTTATATTAGATTAAACTGTAATACATTTATTTGAAAAAGGAACACTTTCAATTTGTTTTAACCATTTTGGGAAACTTTGTTTATTTTGAGTTCATCTGTAAAACTTACGTGAAAAAGGAACACTTTCAATTTGTTTTAATCATTTTGGCAAACTTTGTTTATTTTGAGTTCAATTTTAATACTTTTGTGTTAAAAACGAATTTTAAAAATTTACTTAGTGTCTGATAATTTAACATGAATATTTTTATCAATTCTACAAATTTTAATGTATGATTTCTTTTCTTGTAATACGCTACTGACAATTACAACTGTGTAACTTTGTGAATAAATTCCTTATCTTCTATCGTTAAAATATACACACATGTTTCCTCGTCATTATGCCCTACCACTCCCTATCTTCATAATTATTTTCTGGTTTTTTACTTTGTCTATGATTTTCAAAAATTTAAACTTCCGTTTTCCTGAATTCTGTTCTTTTATTGTCTTTTCTTCTCACTAAAGTCTTCTCATTCGATTTCACTCCTTGCCACCTCTTGCGTCTTAGTGACATTATCGCCTTGCTTGGAGTGAAACGATAATAAAAAAAGAAAGCATGGCGGTCTTGTTTGAACAGTGAACATTTGACTGCCTACTGTATATGAATTCGACAGGAAAAAAAACCCTTCTCTTTTATTGGTAAATGTGATACTACTGTGTCTCTTCCACAAACACTTTAACAGCTTCTGTTTCACTGGTGCCCCCTATGTATGAATTTACTCGAGCCACAAGATTAGCAACTAGGTCCCACCCTTTTACTGTGAAACCAATAAAATGTAAACAAATTCTACTCCATCAGTTTCTTTTCTCGCACTTCCCGCCTGCGGAATTCACTTACATTTACTTGCTTCCCCGACAGCTACAATCTCCAAGAATTTAAATGTAAAGTCAATAGTCATCTCCTTTCTCACTAACTTGCATCCTCTCTCTCATGCTCCTTTCTCCATCCACTCCACTCTCATCAGTATTATCATCCTTCTCATACCCACTTCCTGACACCCACGATAACATGTCACTCTTTCTCATAACTTTCCTCCTATAAATCCCCCTGCACAACAGTAGCAGTAAAATGCCTCTCTTGGGGCGATATGATTATAGATAGATAGATAGATAGATAGATAGATAGATAGATAGATAGATAGCCCAACAGCTACTATCTACAAGAATTTAAATGTAAAATCAATAGTCATCTCCTATCTCATTAACCTGCATTCTCCCTCTCATGCTCTTTTCTCTGCCCACTCCACTCTCATCATTATTCTCATTTTTCTCTTCTCCACTTCCTGACACCCCCTATAACCTGTCACACTTTTTCATAACTTTCTTCTTATATAACCTCATGCACAATAGTGGCAGTAAAATGCCTTGCTTGGGGCGATATGATTATGTACAAAAAATAATAGATAGATAGATAGATAGATAGATAGATAGATAGATAGATAGCCCAACAACTACTATCTCCAAAAATTTATATGTAAAGTCAGTAGTCATCTCCTATCTCGCTAACCTGCATCTTCTCTTTCTCATGCGCCTTTCTCCGTCCACCCCACTCTCATCAGTATTCTCATTCTTCTCTTGCACACTTCCTGACACCCTCTATAACCTGTCACTCGTTCTCATAATTTTCCTCCTGTGTAACCCCCTTCACAACAGTGGCAGTAATATGCCTTGCTTGGGGAGATATGATTTTTTTTTCATTATATCACCCCGAGCAAGGCGGTAGAGCCACTGATATGCAGGGGGCTACATTAGAGTAAAAAATTAGATAGAAGAGAGTGAAGAGAAAGACGAATCAGTTAGAAAGAAGAAAGAGAATGAAGGAAATACAGGTATGATGATAGTTGCAAAGGTGGAGAGAAAGGAAAGGATGTACAGAGTGGTGAAGCAAGAACTAGGGTCAGGGTGGTGAAGAAAGAACTCGGATCAAGTGGTTAAGAGATGGGTGTTGACCTTGCATTTAAATTCCTGGAGGTTGTAGCCATCAAGAAAAAAAAACAAATAAATACAAGTCAATCACATGACTTATTCTGGTAAATATAAAATAGACGATGACTGTAATAAATATTAAAACTGTGAGGTTTAGTCAAGACTCAACAGCATTTTTAACTGACCAACAGGGAAACTGTATTTTACAAAATACGAACAGATTGGAGTAGATAGACTAAACTATCGCCCGGTTCACACTCCACCCTCGTCTATTGAACAAGTGAAGAGGCTCATCCCTTGTTTCCTGTTTAGGATGCGGTTTCCGGTTTTTTCTCTTTTCCAGTCTTCTCACTTTTTTTTTCAACTGGAGTAGATAGACTAAACTATCGCCCGGTTCACACTCCACCCTCGTCTACTAAACAGGTGAAGAAGCTCATCCCTTGTTCCCTGTTTAGGATGTGGTTTCCGGCTTTCTCTTTTCCAATCTTTTCACTCTTATGTAGCCCCCTGCACATCAGTGACGTTACCGCCTTGCTCGGGGTGATATGATTAAGAAAAAAAGAAGATACGCAAAGATAGGAACAAGGAATAGGAAAACAAAATAATAAAAATGTAAATATGGCGATAGAATAACACGTCAGCAGAGAGGAATAAAGAAAGAAAATAAGAGAATGCCGAACGGTGAATAAAAAGTTAACATTGAAAAAACTCCAAGTAGACAAACAAATAAATAAACTAAGCGAGAACGCAATAGAAGTTTATAGAATACTAGCAGTATAGCACGGCGTTGCTCGGGTGTAATGAAAGCTTTAAAATTAATCCATGGTCCTGGAGCTCAGACTCTTTGGACGTTGGCACGAAAGACTAAAAAGCAATAGTTGTTTCCAGTTAAAGCGAAACCGTAGACTGAAAGAAAAATGAATGGATGTAAGTCAAATTTTGGTATCGATATCAAATAAGATTTTTTTCGTCATAAACTGAATTTTGAAGGCTAAATAAGTCATCTGAGTAAATGGTATCATGGCTGAGATTTACAACTACAATTATATCTACTTAGAGCCAAACCCGAAGCAAAAACTAAAATAAAAGGGCTGAAAAAAAATAGACATACAGGCAGATAAACAGTATTTTTTTCAACCTTTTTATTATTTATCTACCTGCATGTCTGTATTTTTCAGCCCTTTTATATATATATATATATATATTATCGATTTTATGCATTATCATAAGAAATGCAACCTTGAAACTTCTGAATATCGTTTCTTATGTCTTTATCTAGGAGTGTATCAAATTTGATTAAAATCGGACCATCTCTTCAATAACCCGATTTTTTCTATTATCGATTTTCGATATTTATCTTGGGTACCTCGACAGAAACACTCGCAGACGCTTATAGTACAACTGTGTAAATTTTCAAAAAAAATCGGTTCAGCCGTTTCGGAGTGTATAGGTAACGGACACACACACACACAAAGTTCCATTTATAATTAAGTTTAGATAGTTTATAGAAGCAAACAGCAACAGACGAAACAAACGATAACATGCGTGCTCAGTAAAGAAAATCGAGAAACAAAAGATTCGAAAAAAAATATCAATATGACCAGAAAAAAAATACATAAGTAATATGATCAGGGGATCAGTCAATCAGTTAAGTGACACACGCTCGTAAGAGACATGACTGGGCAGAATGTTTTTCCCACGCTAGATTGCCATTACTTTCTGCAGTAGACTGGTTTCCAGCCAAGGCTATGCAACCCAATATGTTCTGCTATTTAACCCATAGCTGGGGGGAAACGGATTCATACCTTCCTCAAGGGTATTTGTCCGTATGCGAATGTAACTAATGCAACTAATTCAACTAAAATCCGAACTCGGATCTCCGACTTCTCGTTCCAAGCCGATAGCCACTGCACCACAACGCGCAGGGGATATCCAGTGAAAATCGATCTCAATGATCAGCATGACGAGCAGATCACGACGAGGCCCTCTGAAATAAACCAAACTGTAAAAAAATAAAATAAAATTTATAAGATATGTGCAGGGGGTGTTTAACTAGAACTACATAACCTCTTTCCTACGTATGTGGCTTTTAAACACTTCCAAATATACGCAAACACAGCAGATAGACTAGCAACTAACTTATGTATAATTCTTCGTACTGAGGAAGACTCATACGGATTCAAAGTTAACGGTTCTCGGCACTGTATTTATGAAGTTCTTCCAACCTTCCTGCTATTAAAAGTGTGGGAGTGCTTTTTAGGCTTGAACGTTATCATCTTTTGAGGACTAAATATTTAACATGTATAGCATCTTGTCTTAGAGCTTTCTTTCTCATTCATTTTTCTGTCCTCGATAAAGTTTTGATGAGAGAGGTAGAAAAACAGATTTATTTACTATCTTACGAAAATTTTGTTTCCGTTTCTTCTTCTTCTTCTTCTTCTTCTTCTTCTTCTTCTTCTTCTTCTTCTTCTTTCCTGTTTAATTCTGTACGAATTTTTCGATTAGGTAAATCGATGTCCTACTATTTAACACATAGCTCGGCGGAGAAACGGATTCATACCTTTCCCAAAGGTATTTATGATAACAATAAATTTTTTTCTTGTTTAATTTTTATTTCCTGATCATTTGTTTTAATTACGATCATTTATATAATATTTAAAAGAGAGATAGGGTGCTTGGGAACATTGAGAAATGAAAAATTTCGTTTTGCCTAATTTTTGCTTGATTTTAAAACTTTTCATGCTTAATTGAAGGATTGATTTTGTTTTCTTAGAAATTTCATTGCCTGGACTTTAACTAAGTAAAAACTTAGCAATTCAACAACGTTTTTTTTTTCATTGGAGCAGATAGACTAAACTATCGCCCGGTTCACACTCCACCCACATCTTTGGAACAGGTGAAGAGGCTCATCCCTTGTTTCCTCTTTAGGATGCGGTTTCCGGTTTTCTCTTTTCCAATCTTTTCAGTCTGTTTTTTTTTTCAATTGGAGTAGATAGACTAAACTATCGCCCGGTTCACAATCCACCCACATCGTTTGAACAGGCGAAGAGGCTCATCCCTTGTTTCCTGTTTAGGATGTGGTTTCCGGGTTTCTCTTTTCCAATCTTTTCAGTCTTTTCTTTTCTTTTTTTTTTTCAATTGGAGTAGATAGACTAAACTATCGCCCGGTTCACACTCCACCCCCATCTTTTGAACAGGTGAAGAGGCTCATCCCTTGTTTCCTGTTCAGGATGCAGTTTCCGGTTTTCTCTTTTCCAATCTTTTCACTCTTTTCTCTCTTTATTTTTATTTATTTATTTTTTTCAATTGGAGTAGATAGACTAAACTATCGCCTGATTCACACTCCACCCACGTTTATTGAACAGGTGAAGACGCTCATCCCTTGTTCCTTGTTTAGGATGTGGTTTCCGGCTTTCTCTTTTCCATTCTTTTTACACTTACGTATCCC
The DNA here is from genome assembly GCA_037127315.1 of Ascarosepion bandense. Lineage (NCBI taxonomy): Eukaryota > Metazoa > Mollusca > Cephalopoda > Sepiida > Sepiidae > Ascarosepion > Ascarosepion bandense. The sequence goes on from JBBBDQ010001011.1 coordinate 4,733,089, forward strand.
CCTGCTCATCAGTGGCGTTATCGCCTTGCTTGGGGTGATATGATTAAAACAAAAAAAAAAACAAAAAAAAAAAGGTTATTTAGACAAAAAAAATTTTAGCATTCAGTGATCAATGCGTTTTCTATGGCTTTTCTATGACCCGTTCAGTTAAATAATTTTTTTTTATTATTTTATTTTGGAGAAATTTTCCGTAATCCTCAGCTCGCTGACCAGATACGCACTAAAAGAAAGTGAATGCATAAAGGTGACAGTACTAAAGAATGCGGCGCATGCGTAAAAACTTCTTTTTCTTTTTTGTGCCATGACCTTTCAGGAAGTAGGCGGTGATGGCTTTCCACATCTCTCTGTCTCTGGTGGCTCTTAGCACACTTTCTCCTGTTGCGCCATGCAACCCTCGTTCCGTCATCCACCTGATCAGGTCCTTCAGATATGTTATCTGCTGCTTTCCCCTGTCTCTTTTCCCCTATTTCTGGCCTGTTAGTAACAGGTCCTCCAAGTCCTCCTTCCTCATTGCATGTCCCAGGAACTTTAGTTGTCTCTTCCTGATTCTCATTATTAATTTCCTTTTCGTCTCCATCCTTTCCAAAACCTCGTTCATCCTAAATCCTTGGCTGTTTACCTGTTGTCATGCAAGAAAATTTCAGGGGAACCTTCTGAAATGTAAAGTGAATTTCATTTTTCTTTGCCAAGCTAATCAGTTATATTTCAACAATCTCTCTCTCTCTCTCTATATATATATATATATATGCGCGCTCTTTCTCTTCTTACTCTCTCGTTCATGCTCCTTCAAGAATTTGATGATCGTTGCTCTTCATATCATTCAGTCTTTTGTTACTATAATTTATTTTCCTTGCTTTACGAACCCTCCTTGTATTACCTACCTACCTATGACCTACCTAGCAAGTGTTACGCACGGGGTTTCGCTGGGACTACGATAGCCTGGACGCAACGAGAAAGTAACAAAATAAACAAGAGTATCCCAAGAATCAATGTAAGATTGATGGAACGATGGGGCGGGGGGGGGGGGGATTCTCCAATTCCGGACGTCGATAAACGCTGTGAGAAAACGAACAGTATGCAAATACGGAACAACAGAAAACGAAACGAGAATATATAACAAAAATACTTTAATTATAAAATATACGATATTTTAATTTAAATGAAAGAAAACAAAACTAAATATTAAAAGGGATGAGGGGACAATTGGTCGGTCAAACATATATCAATGCGAGGAAATACAGACAAAAATACTGACAGCAGATTATAGAACGTATATATAAACATATAGAGACTTACAAATTGCATGGATCGACGTCGATCGGTTATTATCAGAAATAAAGTTTTAAAGGAAAGATGTCCATTCAATTCTTCGAGCGAGCTTTTGGTTGAGTTGCTAATGTCGTAATATAAGTCTTTGATTAACGCAAATCCTTGAATCCTTACTAATGGCGAGTAATATACGCAGATAAACCACAGGAATATTGACTACTAGGGTTTTAGAATACCGTTCCTGATACTTTTCAACCACTATATATATCGGTTGTTATCAGAAATAAAGTTCGAAAGGAAAAATGTCCATTCAATTCTCCGAGTGAAAAAGGTTGAGTTGCTAATATCGTGATATAAGTCTTTGATTAACGTCGTTCAATCCTTACTGATGGCGAGTATTGTACGCAGATAAACCACAGGAGTCTAGACGACTTGGGTTTTAGAATACTGTTCCGGATTCTTTCGTTGGTCATTCGATTCTCGGCTACATCCGATTCTATGAAAGCAAACAGCTAAGTGAAGTTTTTATATCCCAACATGTGCTCAAAAATCTGTTAGGTGTTATCCATTGAACACTGTTAGGGTCACTTGTACTTATCAGACAAACAGTGTTCTTCTGGCCTACGATCACAGACCAGACAGAAGGTTGGGGAAAAGAAGGTTCTCTTCTAAGAACTGGCTTTATTCTAACCGAGTAAAAAAACTAATCCATAATCTGCATATTCAAGGGAATAAAGAGACAACTATTGTTCACATATCTCGTCGCAAATATGTAAGGTATTAAAAATATAATAGTAAAAAGCCTTTGAGATTTGAAAAAGATATCAGTCGACCAGCGGTCGAGAGCGAGAGGAAGTTTACTCGCCCCCAAATCATTTTACTCGACTGACTCCATTTTCTTAATAGTCGCCTTAAGTAAATATAATGTGAATCGCTGACAGTAAAAAAAAAATGAAATTTTAATTAAAATTTCAAACATGTTAGGATTTTAATTTTTTTTAAATAATAACAACAAAATTAGATATTTCCTCTTAATAATAGCATAAACATTTTGATGATAAAACTTTGTATTAAGTTTGAGCCCTTTTAACGTCATGATATGCTTTTTGTTTTGTTTTGTTTGTTTTTTGTTTTTTGTTTTTGTTTTTGTTTTTTTGGCAATTGAGTAGAGGTACCTAAATTCGTAGTTTCTTTTTTCTGTTTGACTACAACCTCCATCTCATAGACGATAAAAAATAACAAATCTGATCTTCTGAACGATTTTCTATAAAAAAAATTACTAACTTGTATAATTTGTTTTTCGTTGTGTATCTGAAAGAAATATGCGTATTTTGTTTCTTTTTTTCAAATGTTCGTTTTTACTTTTCGTAAGCAATCTGGGTTACCGAGACATTTTGGCTCCACTCTGGAAGCGTTAATTAAACGAGTGTTTACACTGACCGGGACGATAAAAGCGAGATCAAAGAGTTCAAATGTCATTGTCATTGTGAATCTTCAATGGCATACTTTTGGGTTGCAAAAGTTCGGTTGGGTTTTTCTATATCTGAAGGGACACGTTTCATTATGAGATTTTTAATCGACCGCGGGCGAGTAAAGCAATAAACTTTAATCGCCCAATTAAGTTTTTAATCGTCTGAGTCGATTGGGCGAGTGAAATCTCAAAGGCTGCTTGTAAAATCTAAGATGGGGGTACAATTTATTGGTCTAACGTAGCACAAGCTTGAGTAAATGAATGGCGGAGTAAGGTTTAAGCGAGATCTAATGTCTTCTCATTTTCTTCCCCTCACGGTAACACCTTGCGTCTTCGCGGCATTTTCGCTTTGTTTGCTGCGAAATGTATTTGAAAAATCAAGTTTAAATATATGAAAGCATCATTTAATAGTTGTGCGTATCCTTTTCTTCGTTAGTTCACACGTTCGTTACGGCCTGCTCCTACAGAAGGGAGCTGAAGAGAGTGACAAAAAAGGACTACAAATAAACTGCAAGAAAACCGAATGCATGATCATCATCAAGGGCAGCCCAATATGCCAAATACATGTGAGGGATACTAAAATCAAGCAGGTACAAAAATTTAAATAGCTGGGAAGTGTTATAACAGAAGACGGAAAATGTGACACTAAAACCCGAATGCGAATTGGCATGGCTAAAAAAGCATTCCAGAAATTGAGTAAAGTATTAAGAAACAGGACAATTTCGCTAGAAACAAAGAGGAGAGTACTGGATTGCTATGCGATGTAGGTTCTTCAATATGGCAGTGAATGTTGGACAATGTTTTCAAAGATGAAGGAAAAACTTGAAGCAGCTGAAATGTAGTTCTACAGAAGGTAGCTGAAGAGAGTGACAAAAAAGGACTACAAATAAACTGCAAGAAAACCGAATGCATGGTCCTCAGTAAAAAGGGCAACCAAAAATGCCAAATGCAGGTCGGAGATACTAAAATCAAGCAGGTACAAAAATTTAAATAGCTGGGAAGTGTTATAACAGAAGATGAAAAGGGCGACACTGAGATCCGAAGGCGAATTGGCATGGTGAAAGAAGCATTCCAGAAGTTGAGTAAAGTATTAAGAAACAGGACTACTTCGCTAGAAAAAAACAGATAGTACTGGACTGCTATGTGCTGTCAGTTTTCAAATATGGCAGTGAATGCTGGACAATCTCATCGAAGTTGAAGGAAAAACTTGAAGCAACTGAAATGTGGTTCTACAGAAGGATGCTGCGAATATCATGGCTCGAGCATGTGAGCAATGGTGAGGTTTTGGAAAGGATGGAAACGAAAAGGAAATTAATACTGTGCAGCAGAAAGAGACAACTAAAGTTCCAAGGACATGCTATGAGGAAGGAGGGCTTGGAGAACCTGATATTAACAGGCCAGATAGAGGGAAAAAGAGACAAGGGAAAGAAACGGATAACATATTTGAAGGACCTAATCAGGTGAATCATGGAACGAGGGTTGCATGGTGTAACAGGAGTAAGCGTGCTAAGAGCCACAAGGGATAGAGAGACGTGGAAAGCCATGATCGCCTACGTCCTGGAAGAACAAGGCACGTAGAAGAAGAAGAAGAAGAAGAAGAAGAAGAAGAAGAAGAAGAAGATTTAACAAATAATCAGGTATTCCTTTTGGATCGCGTGAAAAGACAAAAGACATATCAAAGACTCTACTTGGTTTCAATAAGAAAATGAAAGAAAAAATTGAAGATATAAATGTTTAACGTTTGCTTCAATGAAATGGAAAGATGTGAATTTCAGTTTTTGTTTTCATTTGTATCTTTTTACTTCTTAAAATAACGACCATCATTCATATTTATGATTGTCAGAAAGATATTAAGATTATCTCAGATATTTAGCGGTGCGGTAGGGGCATTTCTATGGATATTTTCTTGCTGTATAACTCGGCACGAGTTTATTCAATTACGAGTGGATCCGTGCCGTCAAAAATGACAGCAAAAAAAAAGCACGTCAACATCTAAGCAGGTACTTGCATCAAGAAGGCTCTGTTACCAATCTGTCACAGATAGACGAGAAAAATTTGAAGTTCCATTGAAAATACTCCGGAGATTCAGTCAGTCAGTTAAGTGCCATACGTGATACACGCTTGGGCAATCATGTCTCGAAAAAGACATGACTGACTGGGCAGAAGATTATCCCGCAGTAGTTTGCCATTGCTTTCTGCGGTAGACTGGTTGCCGAACAAGGCTATAGAACCCCATCTGTCCTTTAATTTGACTTATAGAGAGGGAAGAGATGTATTATATTCAGTTGTAATTAGTGGGAGATCTGTTTATTACTTCATAACAATTGGAAATCGATCCCCCACTTTATGCCCAATAGAAGCCTTATTCATGTTTCCAACTATTATATTCAGTCAGTCAGTTAAGTGCCATACGTGATACACGCTTGGACAATCATGTCTCGAAAAAGACATGACTGACTGGGCAGAAGATTATCCCGCAGTAGGTTGCCATTACTTTCTGCGGTAAATAGAAAGTTGCCAGCCAAGGTTATAGAACCCAATCTGCCTTGTTATTTAACCCATAACTGGAAGGAAGAGATGGATTAATACCTTTCCCAAGCGTATTTGCGCGTAAGTGAATGCAATGAATTCAACTGGAATTCGAACTCGGCTCCCCGATTTGTCGTTCCGAGCCGATATCCACTGCACTATAACGCACATCCTGAGATTATTCTTCTTCTATGTGCCCTGTCCCTTCAAGACGTAGGCGATCATGGATCTCCACGTCTCCCTATCCCTTCTGGCTCTTAGTATGTTTGCTCCTGTTGCTCCTGGCAACCCCCGTTCCGTCATCCACCTGATCAGACCCTGCAAATATGTTATCCGCTGCCTTCCTCTGTCTCTCCTTCCTTCTATCTGACCAGTCAGTATCAGGTTCCCCAGGCTCTCCTTCCTCATTGCATGTCCCAGGAACTTCAGTTGTCTTTTCCTGATGCTCAGCATCAATTTCCTTTTTGTTGCCATTCTTTCTAACACCTCGTCGTTGCTTGTATGCTCAGTCCACGATATCCGTAGCATCCTTCTGTAGAACCACATTCCGGCCGCTTCCAGTTTTGTCCTCATTTTCGATTATATTGTCCAGCATTCACGGCCGTATTGAAGAACTGCACAGTCTAGCACTCTTTTCTTCGTTTCTATTGAGATTTTCCTGTGTGTTAGTATTTTACTCATCTTCTGGAACGCGTCCTTTGCCATGCCAATTCGCCTTCGGATCTCCGTGTCGCACTTTCCATCTCCTGTTAGAACACTTCCTAGGTACTTAAATTCTTGGACTTGTTTGATTCTGTTATCCCCCACCTGTATTTGGCATTTTGGGTTGAACCTAAAACGAAAGGATTTTTAAGAAATTTTCTCAAAAAGAAGGCGATTTATTGCTGTCTAAAATATCAGCAACATATATATTGATGCACTTGCTATTGAGTATTAATTGAAGAATTGCGATTAATTAGAAATTTCAAATAGGAAATCCGTGAAATGTTAATTATTGTTTCTCATGGCTTTCAAAAGATTTCGAAAATAAGTTCTTTTTGGTGTATCCAAACTTTGTTAGTTCATATTTGTATTTTCCTTTTTGTTTCAAATGATTCTGCACATTCACGTTCACACAGCTTATATGACTGTCGATAACATTACCCGATAAACTTAAAAGAAATTCAGGTAACCTTAAATATCAAATAAACACTGAAAATGAACATAAACACATGTTCAGAGATACACGCTCAGAAAGACAAGGTGCGGAGGATAAATTGTCGTCTAAATTACGCAAAAATAAAAATAACATTAACATCTCATTTTAACACATATATGTTCCAAAATCATGCAAAAATATCTTGAAATACTAAAGAGTGAATTATTTCAATAAAAATGCTTTTAGCTTCAGCCACGGCCTCGGAATCTCCTGCATCTCTTCTAGAAAGTCTCCTTGTTTAAGTTGGTGATTGCTGCCATAATTCTTGACTTCAGTTCATCTTTTGGTGTTACACAAAGTTTTATGGATCACTTGTTCAATTGCTCCCCACACACTTGGCAGTACCGAGAGGGTGATCATTTAGGAATACTAGAGACTGTACGCTTGAATGTGCGGGTGGCGTAATGGATAATGGCTAAAAAATTTTAATCTGAGAGCCAAGTTCCAATTCCAGTTGGGTTCGTCACATTCATTGACGCACAAATACCCTCGGAAAGTTATGAATTCACCTCTTCTCCCCAAGCTATGGGTTAATTAGTACAACATGTACCACTAAATCATTATTATCACCAAAAATATTCTTGTATATTTTAAAATGTTCTCTGGCTTTAAATAACCTGCAAAGAGTTAATAAGACGTAAAAAACGAACCAATCAAAACTTCTATGTGCCACATTGTTTAGTTAAGTAGTCTTCTTTTAATTGTATTCACCATGTATTTTCGGAACGTGGACGATTATGACTCTACTGTCTTTTGTATCTCTTGGTGAATGCTGTCTTTTGGCTATCATTTCTGATCTGCCAACCATTTGCACACGCTCGTTATAAAGCATTGTACCGGGACGATAAAAGTGAGATCAAAGAGTTCAAATGTCATTGTCATTGTGAATCTTCAATAGTATACTTATGGGTTATAAAAGTTGGGTTGGGTTTTTCTATAGCTGAAGGGACACGTTTCATTACGAGATTTTTAATCGACCGCAGGCGAGTAAAGCAATAAACTTTAATCGCCCAATTAAGTTTTTAATCGTCTGAGTCGATCGGGCAGGAATCAATGCATCCTAAGATAGACAATAATACCACTAAAATGAGGGGAACTTCTAGGGGTGAAAGTGAGTGAGAAGAAGGTCGTTCTGAATGGGCGTGCCTCTTCGTCCTACAGCACGAATGCTGGTGTCCCACAAGGCTCTATCCTGGGCCCAACGCTCTTCCTTATTTTCATCAACGACCTCCCAGATGAGATCAAGTCCCAAGTAGGCATCTACGCAGATGACACTACAATATACTCCCGCTCCAGTAAGAAACCTGTCGTGGCGGACAGACATAATCTCGCTGCTGACCTTGAGCGGGATCTACACTCTGTGGTGAACTGGGGCAAGAAGTGGCTTGTCAACTTCAATTCATCTAAGACCAAGCTGTTGTCTGTCAACCATTACAGGCAACCTCTTCTGCCTCCCATAAGCATGGACCAGATGATTCTCCCGGAGAGTAATACACTACGCCTCCTCGGACTTACCCTGTCCTCAGACCTCAAATGGAACCACTATATTGAATCCATAGCAAAATCTACTGCTAAGAAGATTGGGTCACTATGTCGATCCAGGATGTTTTTTCCACCTGAATCCATTCTGCATATATACAAGTCAACCATCCGTCCGTGCATGGAGTACTGCTGCCATTTATGGTCAGGTGCCCCTGCCGTTCTCCTCAGTGTTCTTGACAAGCTCCAAAGGAGAGTCTGTAATGTGATAGGTACTGATCTGGCGACTCGTCTGCAGCCACTTTCCCATCGTCGAAATGTGGCCTCCCTATGTCTCTTCTATAAATACTTTCATGGCTTCTGCTCGGATGAGCTTAAGTCACTGATGCCTCCTCAACAGGTGTTTACCCGTTCAACCAGACTGGCAACTGGGTCCCACCCATTCACAGTCAGGTTAGCCAAACGCAGACGACAATTCTACTCCTGCAGCTTCCTCTCTCGCACTTCCCGCCTGTGGAACTCACTCCCGTATTCTTGCTTTCCTGACGGCTACGACCTCCAGAAATTTAAAAGCAAAGTTAATACTCACCTACTAACCACTGGCCTCTAGCTCTCTCCCCTCCCCTGTATAACCTTCCCTTTCTCTCCGCCCATGTATCTGTCATTGCACCTGCTTTCTCAGCTTTCTATTGTTCCTTTCTAACTAGCTTGTACTCCTCACTCTTTTCTAATTAATCTTTTTACATTTATGTAACCCCCTGCACATCAGTGGCGTTTCTGCCTTGCTCGGGGTGAAATGATTAAAAACAAAAAAAAAACAAAAAAAAAAGTCTTTGGAAGGAAACTATAACCAAATTCTGAACCTTAACGGCTGTTCCAAAGACCGAGGAGTGTGAAACGGACGAAAGGCGAACCTATACACTTTTTTTAGTATCTCTGGAGCAACGATTTATTTCAATTTTCTTACTGCTTCTAATACAATATATTGCCAAGATTTTACTATACGCTTGAAAATATTGTTCACCTCTGTTGTCTTATTGTCTTCTATGTTAGATGGTCCTGGGTAGACGGTAAACTAAATCCGACAGCAAGGCCTCTGATTTGGAGGTTGTGAGGAGCATGGAACAACCTCTTAATTGCTATTGTTCCCAGTTCCACTGTGACCTGGAGTGGTAGCACCTGTTAGGGTCCCAGTTAACCCCCAAAATTGGGTCAACACACTATGAAAGTATAAAAATCGACTTTTATAGAAATATATACATTTTTTTGCCATAATACATTTTTGAAGGAAAAAAAAATATTGCCAGCAATAATTTTTTTAATAAATAGATTTTTATAGAAAAATATACATTTTTGAAGGAAAAAAAATTATTCTCAACAAAACATTTTTGAATTCAAAACTAGAAGACATTTTCAATTTTCTAAAATAGAAAAGAATGAAAACAAAAAGAAAAATTCATTAAAATTTGACTAAATCAAATTTCTCACTATAACTGAACATTAAAAATAATAACTTAAAGCCCCACCTTTTTGGCATTAAATGACCTACAGAGGTTGATATGCCGTTAAACAAAACTCAAAACTCAAAAAACTTATGTTAGGTTCCATCTTCTGTTATAAACTTTCGAATAGCCGGCAATAGCATGCCTCAGTTTATTTGCTTCTAATGTCGGCTTTTACTCAGCAATTTTCAAATCTGATTTCTACATTTCCTCTTATTCTGGAGATACTTTTATTTAATTTTTATTTTATTTATTTATTTTTTATTATCATATTTTTTGAAATTTTACAAAGTTTTTACTTTTATTATTTTAAAACTGTTGCCCTAGTTTAACTGTATAATCACACAGATTGTTTTTCATGCACGTTCCTTTGAAAGAAGTGTATTTTTATGTAGGACAGACGGTTTTTTTTAATCATATCACCCCAAGCAAGGCGGTAACGCCACTGATGCGAAGGGGGCTACGTAAGAGTAAGATTGAAAAAGAGAAAACCGGAAACCACATCCTAAACAGGGAACAAGGGATGAGCCTCTACACCTGTTCAATAGACGTGGGTGGAGTGTGAACCGGATGATAGTTTAGTCTATCTACTCCAATTGGGGGGGGGGGAGAATAAAAGAATGGAAAAGAGTAAAAGATTGGAAAGAGAAAACCGGAAACCACATCCGAAAAAGGGAACAAGGGATGAGCCTCTGCACCTGTTCAATAAACGTGGGTAGAGTGTGAACCGGGCGATAGTTTAGTCTATCTACTACAATTGAGAAAAAACAAGAGTAAAAGAATGGAAAAGAGTAAAAGATTGGAAAGAGAAAACCGAAAACCACATCCTAAGCAGGGAACAAGGGATGAGCCTCTACACCTGTTCAATAGACGTGGGTGGAGTTTGAACCGGGCGATGTTTGTGTGAAATTTCTTACCAATGTATATCTTTCTCAGCTCAGCGATTATAACTCGACAAAATTTGTGAGAGATCTGTTTCCAGTTTATGAAAGTTATTTTTTCGTATTTATTGACCAATGAGAGACGTGATATCAAACTGTAATAACATTTCGAAATGGGAGTGGAGTAGATGTGAGCCTACGTTTTTGAGTAAATCAAGCTCAGGTCAATAGATACGAAGAAAAGACATTTTGACAGCCAAACAAAAACGCAGGTCAACATTTATGAGGGTACTGTCATCAAGAAAGCTCTGTTACCAGCCAGTCACACAGAGACGGAAAATTTGAAGTCTCATTGAAAATACTCCGGAGATTGGACAGCCTAAAACGAAAGGATTTCTAATAAATTTTCTCAAGAATGAACTGTGTAAAAAAAAAGACATTTATTTTGATAAATTGCTTTGTCCCAGAGACGCCCATGGGGCAATTTGCAAGTAGGTCTTTTGGTTTTTTCTCAAAGGTGGTTGCGCCTGGATTCGTCATCGGAGGCCATAATTTAAACAACCTAACGTACGCAGATGACACAGTGCTGATAGTAGACACAGAAAGGAAACTACAAGACCTCCTACAGAAGGTGGCTGAAGAGAGTGATAAAAAAGGACAACAAATAAACTGAAAGAAAAACCAAAGCATGGTCATCAGTAAAAAGGGTAGCCCAATATGCCAAATACAGGTGTGGGATACTAAAATCAAGCAGGTACAAAAATTGTAATACCTGAGAAGTGTTATAACAGAAGATGGAAAGTGCGACACAGAGATCCGAAGGCGAATTGGCATGGCGAATGAAGCATTCCAGAAGTTGAGTAAAGTATTAAGAAACAGGACAATTTCTCTAGAAACAAAGAAGAGATTACTGGATTGCTATGTGATGTCAGTTTTTCAATATGGTAGTGAATGCTGGACAATATCATCAAAGATTAAGGAAAAACTTGAAGCAACTGAAATGTGGTTCTACAGAAGGATGCTGCGAATATCATAGATTGAGAATGTGAGCAATGGTGAGGCTTTGGAAAGGATGGAAACAAAAAGGAAATTAATACTGAGCATCAGGAAGAGACGGCTAAAGTTCATGGGACACGCAATGAGGAAGGAGTGCTTGGAGAACCTGATACTAACAGGTCAGATAGAGGGGAAAAGATATAGGGGAAAGCAACGGATAACATATTTGAAGGACCTAATCAGGTGAATCATGGAACGAGGGTTGCATGGTGTAACAGGAGAACACATGCTAAGAGCCACCAAGGATAGGGAGGCGTGGAAAGCCATGAAGTGACAGGGCACATAGAAGAAGGCTGCACCTATCGATTTTTTTTTCTTCCTCATTGTTTTTTTCTTTTTGGCATTTTTAAAAATCCTTTTCGTTTCCTCAGTTGTAATTCTTACCCATTTTTTGCTACTGATCCTAACTTGTTATCCTGTAAATAAATGTGTTTTTCCTTTTAGTTTTACAAATTGGTTGTCTTGTGTTTCATAGTTTTTGCGCCTATTAATGTTTTGCTATTTTTTTTTTTTAATAATTTCACCCCGAGCAAGGCGGAAACGCCACTGATGTGCAGGGGGTTACATAAATGTAAAAAGATTAATTAGAAGAGTGAGTAGTACAAACTAGTTAGAAAGGAACAAAAGAAAGCTGAGAAAGCAGGTGCGATGACAGATACATAGGTGGAGAGAAAGGGAAGGTTATACAGGGGTGGGGAGAGAGCTAGAGTCCAGTGGTTAGTAGATGAGTATTGACTTTGCATTTAAATTTCTGGAGGTTGTAGCCGTCAGGAACGCAAGAATACGGGAGCGAGTTCCACAGGCGGGAAGTGCGAGAGAGGAAGCTGCAGGAGTAGAATTGTCGTCTGCATTTGGCTAACCTGACTGTGAATGGGTGGGACCCAGTTGCCAGTCTGGTTGCACGAGTAAACACCTGTTGAGGAGGCATCAGTGACTTAAGCACGTCCGAGCAGAAGCCATGAAAGTATTTATAGAAGAGACAAAGGGAGGCCACATTTCGACGATGGGGAAGTGGCTGCAGTCGAGTCGCCAGATCAGTACCTATCACATTACAGACTCTCCTTTGGAGCTTGTCGAGAACACTGAGGAGAACGGCAGGTTGTGTCTGGGTCAAGAGTTTGTATAGGGTAGAATTTTTATAATTTCGGACAGCCTTTGAGATTTCACTCGCCCGATCGACTCAGTGGATTAAAATTTATTAAAAATCTCGCAATGAAACGTGACCTTTCAGATATAGAAAAAAAAATCTGATTTTTACAACCCAAAAGTTTATCTAATAAAGATTCACAAGTTACTTAAAATGACCTATAATGATTTATATCGTCCCAGTCAGTGTAAACATTCGTTTAATTAACGCTTAAAGATTAAGATTAAAGACGTTCGCTGATTTTTAGAAACTCATTTGGAAAAATATTATCCTTGGTTCCCCTCTACGAAAAGTAAAAACAAACATTTGAAAGAAAAAAAAATTAAGCATACTTCTTTCAACTACGCACCGAAAAACAAATTATATAAGTAACTATTTTTTTTATAGAAAATCGTTGAGAAAATCAGATTTGTTATTTTTTTATCATCTAGTCAAACAGAAAAAGAAAATACCAATTTAGATACCTCCACTCAATTGCTAAAAAACAAACTGCATATCATGCTGTTAAAAGATCTAATTAAAACAAAGTTTTATCATCAAAATGTTTATGCTATTATTAAGAGGAAATATCAAATTTCTGGTTATTTTTTTTTTAAAGTTTTACAATGCTTTCTAACAAGTTTGAAATTTTAATTAAAATTTCATTTTTTATTTTTCGTCAGCGATTCACGCTATGTTTACGTAAGGCGTCTATTAAGAAAATGGAGTCGGTCAAGTCAAATGATTTTGGGGAGAGTAAATTTTCCCTCGCTCTCGACCATCGGTCGAGCGATTTCTTTTTCAAATCTCAAAAGCTGATTTCGGATAGCATCTGGTGAAAAAGTATAATCAGATAATAAATTAAATACCTTAAACAATAAATAAGTTTTGCAGAACGATACGCACTTTTATAGATAGATAGATAGATATATAGATAGATAGATAGATAGATAGATAATGAACAGACTGAGATAGATAAATAGATGATTTTCTAAGCGTCTCTAGAAGTAGCTTAGAAGTAGCCCAAGGCCCAGTGAGGATCGAACTCACTACTTAGTTGTAACAGGTTCTACTAAGACTAGATGCTAATCATTTCACTACGCCAAGGTGTCCACTGAGATAGATAGATAGATAGATAGATAGATAGATAGATAGATAGATAGATAGATAGATAGATAGATAGATAGAATATCATTTCCGAGCACACCCATTCTCTTGGGTGACTAGCAATCTCAGTTTCAGACACCTGCTCAAGCACATTTGTGGTTTATACTGGGACTGTACTGCACGAAACTTCGTTACAGTTTCTAGCTAAGTGCTTATTAAGACCAATACACTCGAACCTTCGTTCACGATGACTCGTGACTTCATGATAGCACGACCATCGCCGGCGTCTTTCGAATAGTTTCGTCTACTCTATTTCACTCACAAGGCTTGGGTGTGTTATGCTTTTCAGTCACTTTCTAACGGTACCACACGCTGTGATCTCCTACTCATGCCGAAAATATCAAGAAATTACTTACCTGACAAGTAGTCACTTCGCTAACAAAACCAGCCATAGTAAGATTCAAAGTCGGCTATGTTCGTCAGAAAGTGAATATTCTAATCACTCGGCCACGTGCCCATATAAATACATACATACCTGATGGTGAAAGTCGACTCGTGACCGATTAAAATCACCGCTAAGATTCATAAATTCTAATCGAACATTTTAGGAACGATTCCCATGATTGATCTAAACTTATTTATAAATGGAACTTTGTGTGTGTGTGTGTGTGTGTGTGTGTGTGTGTGTGTGTGTGTGTGTATGCGCGTTACTAATACACTCCGAAACGGCTGAACCGATGTTCATGAAAATTTACACAGTTGTACTATAAGCGTCTACGAGTGTTCTTAGCTAGGTTTTGTATCGAGCTACCCCCGATAAATATCGAAAATCGATAATCTAAAAAATCGGGTTATAGAAGGAGTGGTCCGATTTTAATCAAATTTCATACACTCGTAGACAAAGACATAAGAAACGATATTCAGAAGTTTCAAGGTTACAGTTTTTACAATAGTGCAGAAAATCGATAATATATATATATATATATATATATATATATATATATATATATATATAACGCAAGATGTTTGTGTGTGTGTCTGTTTATCTGCCTGTGTATCTGTATTTTTTATTTTAGTTTTTGCTTCGGGTTTGGCTCTAAGTAGGTATAATTGTAGTTCTTAGTCTCAGCCATGATACCATTTACTCAGACGACTTATTTAGCCTTCAAAATTCAGTTTTCGACAAAAAAACTTATTTGATATCGATACCAGGAAATCAAAATTTGACTTAGATCCATTCATTTTTCTTTCAGTCTACGGTTTCGCTTTAACTGGAAACAACTATTGCATTTTAGTCTTTCGTGCCAACGTCCAAAGAGTCTGAGCTCCAGGACCATGGATTAGTTTTAAAGCTTTCATTACACTCGAGCAACGGCGGGCTATACTGCGAGTTATATCATAAATGAAGCCTGCAAGTGACTTGCAATCCATTCCACATTCTGTGCAGGCAAGTCTTCCGACAGCAATCAGGATGTTTACTTTTAAGATGCAGAGTGAGTTCAATGATTGACTTAACACACATTTTCACAAATGTTGCGCGCAATGTCTTTCTTGATGTAATATTCTGCGATGAAAGTGTTTCTGTGCCATGTTTGTGTACTCCCCCGTACCTAAAAAATTGAGACTGGTATTTTTTCGAATTTTTTTAACAACTACAGGGTGACCCAGAAAAAATGGGAACTTTTTAACAATCCAATAAAATCAAGAGTAATGGAACAAGAATATTTTAAACCTTAAAACATGCCATTTAGGGAGCAATGATGGAATCTTCATTTTTGTTTAAATAACATCCTGCAGATGTGCGTTGTGGTGCAGTGGATATCGACTGGGAACGCGGAATCGGGGAACCAAGTTCGAATTCCAGTTGAATTCCTTGCATTCACTTACGCACAAATACTCTTGGGAAAGGTATTAATCCGCTACTTCCCTTCAGTTATAGGTTAAATAACAGGACAGACTGGGTTCTATAGTCTTGGCTGGCAACCAGTCTACCGTAGAAAGCAATGGCAAGCGACTGCGGGATAATCTTCTGCCCAGTCAGTCATGTCTCTAAAGAGGCATAATCGCCCAAGCGTGTATCACGTATGGCACTTAATTGACTGAGACGGCACCTCCTGTACGAATGCATTCTTGAAATCTGCTCATTGACCGCTGCGACATCTCAGCTGGGATACTGTGAATTTAATCCTGAATTATCTGTTTTAACTCATCCAAAATTCTTGGTTGAGTCATGTATTCTTTACTCTTGAGATAGCCCCAAAAGAAAAATTCACAAACGGACAAATGAAAAATTCCCGTTTTTTGGGGCCACTTGACCCGTCTTTTATTTCGTTTTTGGGGCTCGTAAAAGGTAAAATACAGTGATTTCGACTCCTGCAACTTAAAGATATTAAACTTCATGCCGGCCCACTTCACTTAAAATCGAATGGGTTAGCGATATTTGTATATTTGAACTACTCCCAAAGTAAAAATTCTCAAAAAATTTATAACTCTCCATTCCCAACACCTAATTAGACAATCCTAACTTATTAGGCGTGGGCGAATATATCTATTCGCCCATCTAAGTTAAGATAGATAGATAGATAGATAGATAGATAGATAGATAGATAGATAGATAGATAATGATGATAATTAACAGACTCAGAAAGATAGATAGATAGATAGATAGATAGATAGATAGATAGATAGATAGATAGATAGAGTAAGAATAGGCATAGATAGATAGATAGATAGATAGATAGATAGATAGATAGATAAAAAAAGATAGATAGATAGATAGATAGATAGATAGATAATTAATAGACTCAGAATTAGATAGATAGATAGATAGATAGATAGATAGATAGATAGATAGATAGATAGATAGATAGATAGATAGAAATAAAAAGATAGATAGATAGATAGATAGATAGATAGATAGATAGATAGATAGATAGATAATGATGATAATTAACAGACTCAGATAGATAGATAGATAGATAGATAGATAGATAGATAGATAGAGTAAGAATAGGCATAGATAGATAGATAGATAGATAGATAGATAGATAGATAGATAGATAGATAGAGTAAGAATAGGCAAAGATAGATAGATAGATAGATAGATAGATAGATAGATAGATAATTAACAGACTCAGATAGATAGATAGATAGATAGATAGATAGATAGATAGATAGATAGATAGATAGATAGATAGATAGAGTAAGAATAGGCATAGATAGATAGATAGATAGATAGATAGATAGATAGATAGATAGATAGATAGATAACGAATTGCATAGTTACGTGATAGTGTCGTAGTCTTTCGCGTTTTCTATCCCAATGTAAATTGTATACTAAGCGAGAGGAACTTTATATTTCGTGTGAGATTTGCTGAATCATTTCCACACCTGTTCGACCATAAAAACAAATCACTAACTTCAGTTACGGAAAGAAGTTCATGGAACAGACGGGTTAGATTTTCCAAAATTCCCTTGTATATGTGAGAAGCATTTTATAAACCGTCACCGACTTAATGATATTTAAATATTACATGGAAATGCAGGGAAAAATGAATTTAACCAAGATACAAAAGCATTAATGGTGTAGTGAAGAAAACAAGATCTAGATGTAAAAATTCAAACGCTAGGCGCTGTCTCATTGGTTTTATTAGAAATAAACTAATTCGCTCGAATTTACAAAACCTTGCTTAGCACACATGCAAAAGCGAATCCATAAAAAAACTCGTGAAATTTCACACCTCGATGCGAAATGCTTTTCAGCCAATAGAAAACTAAGAAACATCTAATGCAAAATTCAAATAATCTTCAATTATCAGAAATAAATTATTTTTCGGAACTTTTTCGCGAACCGACGCGAAGTTTTGTTCGTCGTCCAATGGAAAGACCAGAATCACATCCTGGATTGAATTCCCAAATTACCTTTTACGAGCCCCCAAATCGAAATAAAAGACGTGCCAAGTTCGACTGTAATTAACATGTCTCTTGTCAAGCGATCATTATTATTACCCCTCTCTTTCTCTCTCACCTCCTTCTTCTTCATCGTTCACCCGTCTACCTCTTTTTATACTTGATAACCGAACGGAACCATTTAAGACAGAACAATAACTTCAAAGACATTCCTACCCAACGATAACGCTCATACATATATACACATGTTACTATTACGAACTCTTGATACCCTTAACTACGTATTACAATTTTTCATGAAACTTTTAATTTCTACCAATTCATGTCATTCGTTTTTAATAATAAATTTCTATTTAAAAATACAAAATGTGTACTTTTATTCTTCCACAAATCCATCTCCTGATAACCTTTTGATAATTCTGATGATCTGGATAAAACCTGTAAGCTGTAGGAAGTTCGGTCATGTTTGGCACAAGGTCAATTTGATAAACATTAACCATCTCCCTACTTCTACAACAGAATTAATGTGGAGAGGTATTTCACTTAATTGCACAGTGTTATTTCAGTCATGTCGACTTTGAAGTTTCGTGAAGGTATTATTATGATGGCTTCACTTTCCAGGGCTTTTCATTTCAGGGGTTTTGTCTATTCTGCAGAATTTTAAATGAATGATTAAAAATTCTCCATCGCACCGAGGGTTGTCTTTTCACTGCATCAAGAAAACCTCTGTAAGTCTCCAGTGGGGGGGGGGGGGCATGCGACGCTTTAATGAGAGTCAGTCAATCAGTTATACGTGATCCACGCTTGGGCGATCATGTCTCTTTAGAGACATGACTGACTGGGCAGAAGATTATCCAGCAGTAGGTTGCCATTGCTTTCTGTGGTAGACTAGTTGCCAGCCAAGGCTATAGAACCCAATCTGTCCTATTATTTAACCCATAACTGGAGGGAAGAGACAGATTTATACCTTTCCCAAGGGTATTTTGCGCGTAAGTGGATGTAAAGGAATTCAAATGGAATTCGAACACGGCTCACTTGATTTCTCGTTCCGAGCTGATAACCACTGTACCACTACGCACATCATTAATGAGAGTCAGTCAGTTAAGTGCCGTACGTGATACACGCTTTGGCGATCATGTCTCTTTCGAGACATGACTGACTGGGCAGAAAATGTATCCCGCAGTAGGTTGTCATTGCTTTTTGCAGTATATTGGTTGCCAAACAAGGCTATAGAACCCAATCTGTCCTGTCATTTGACACATAGCTAGAGGGAGAAGCGTTGTATTATATTATTACGTAGTTATTAATGGGTGATCAGTTTATTACTTCATTACAATGGAAAACCGATCCCCCACTTTATGACCAGTAGAATGCTAAATCATTTTTTCAAGTATTATATTTAGCCAGTCAGTTAAGTGCCATACGTAAATATGTCTCGAAAAAGAAGATTATCACACAGTAGGTTGCCTGCCAAGGCTATAGAACCAAATCTCTCCTATTATTTAACCCATAACTAGAAGGAAGAGACAGATTAATACCTTTCCCAAGGGTATTTGTACATAAGTGAATGCAAGGAATTCAAATGAAATTCGAACTCGGCTTCCCGATTTGTCATTCCGAGTCGATATGAGAGTACAGGGACTGAAACACAAGCTATTCCGAAGTTTCTTAGAAAACATCGAGGCAGATATTACTGATGTACTGCACTACACAAATATCTGCTATTTAAGCATGGGAAGAGTACTAAAGAGAGCGTGGGACCTAAAAGCAGAGATTGTCATGTTTTTTCATAGAAAAGAAATCTCTTGTGACTTTTCAAAGGAAATCAAAAAGTAACGAACGAGTTTGAGACTTTGATTTTGGTTTAGACATTATGCAAAACTACAAGTCAAAGGTGCATTTGCTGATTAATTATCCGGGGAAGTGAAAGCCATTCTCCCCTAAACTTGAACATTTTTGCAAAGCCGTATAAAAAAAGCAAAACTTTGTTCATTTTCCTCAGTTGAAAACACAACCAGTTACACAAGCATTATCAGATAAGTAGAGTTCCCAGTCGATGGCTCTAAAAGAATAATTGAAGGACAGTTCGATTTGCTCAGTTCTCTTTTGCCTGTGATATTAAAAGCTACTAAAGTACTACAGGTGGAACTGATTGATTTGTAAGCCGAGAAATCTTTAAAGAGGCTGTTTGAAAATAAACCACTTATCAAGTTTTGTGCGTCTCTGCACCCAGGAAAAGTTTTAAAATCTCAAATGTTTTCATCAATTTACATTTGTGAGCAGACTTTCTCCATATTGAAAGTTAACTAAAAAAAACAGATCACTTCTCACAGACTCGAATCTTCAGTCAGTGTTTAGTTAAGTGTCAATTTGCAAATTGACACCTCATTTTAATAAACAGGTAAATCACTGCAGTCAGATGGATCGTTCTCATCAAGTCATTGAAATCCTTCCGTAGCTGTTACTTTTCTTTTAAATAAATGTATATCATGTGATGTGCGTGGTGGGCCAGTGGATATCGGCTCGGAACGAGAAACCGGGGAGCCGAGTTCGAATTCCTAGTTGAATCCATTGTATTCACTTTCGCGCAAATACCCTTGGGAATGGTATTAATCCGTCTATTCCTTCCAGTTATGGGTTAAATAACAGGACAGATTGGGTTTTATAGCCTTGGCTGGCAACCAGTCTATCGCAGAAATGAACCACTGAAATGACGTCACTATTAGTGAATTGAAGTTACTTCAAGCAAGGTTGAGAACGTCAGAATCGATCAAAAAGTTACGTAAAAATAAACATTGGGAAAGTTATGAATCCATCTCTTCTATCTCCAGTTATAGGTTAAATAGCAGGACAGATTGGGTTCGTTAGCCTTGGTCGGCAACCAGTCTACCGCAGAAAACAATGACAACCTACTGCGGGATAATCTTCGGCCCAGTCAGTCATGTCTCTTTCGAGATATGATCGCTCAAAACATGTATCACGTATGGCACTTAACTGACTGACTGAATATAATAGTTGAAATAATGTATAAGGATTCGACTGGTCATAAAGTGGGGGATCAGTTTATTCATACCGATAGGAAACCGATCCCCCACTAATTACTACATAATAATATAATACATTTCTTTCCCCTCTACCTATGAGTCAAATAACAGGACAGATTGGATTCTATAGCCTTGGTCGGCAACCAGTCTACCGCAGAAAGCAATGACAACCTGCTGCTGGTTAATCTTCTGCCCAGTCAGTCATGACTCTTTCGAGACATGATCGCCCAAGCGTGTATCACGTATGGCACTTAACTGACTGATATCATGTGAAGTTAATACTTTAAAATAACAATCAAAATTATTTTTCAACTTTAAATTGATTTAATTTCTTTCCAAGCAAATGTGTTTCATATGAAGTTTCTACTTTAAAATATAGATTATTTTTCCTTAAAGTAAGTTTCTTTATTAAATTGAGTTGTTTTATTTGAAGTTTCTGCTTTAAAATATTAATTGATAATTTTTTTTTAATTTCTTTAAACACAGTTACTTTATTTTTTCAAATAAATATGTTTTTCTATTTTATAATATTAATAAAAATATTTGTTTTACAAAAAGTTTATTTTATCTTTCAAATGTGTTTCATGTGAAGCTCAGACTTAAACATACTTATGAATAAAAATTGATTTTCCTTTAAAGTCTAAACTGAGTTACTTTATCTTTCAAATAGATTACTTTCACGTAAATCTTCTTCAGTATATTAAAATATTAATTACTAAAAATTAATTTCATTCTTTTTCTTTAAAAGCCTTTTATTTTGTCGATTTTAATTTTTTTTTTTCCGTCGTCGTCGTCGTCGTCGTCGTCGTCGTCGTCGTCGTCGTCGTCGTCGTCGTCGTCGTCGTCGTCGTCGTCGTCGTCGTCGTCGTCGTCGTCATTATAATAATATACTATGCTGCCGGATGTGCGTTGTGGTACAGTGGATATCGGCTCGGAACGAGAAACCGGGGAGCCGAGTTCGAATTCCTAGTTGAATCCACTGTATTCACTTTCGCGCAAATACCCTTGGGAAAGGTGTTAATCCGTCTCTTCCTGGGTTCTATAGCCTTAGTCGGCAACCAGTCTACCGCAGAAAGTAATGGCAACCTACTGCGGGATAATCTTCTGCCCAGTCAGTCATGACTCTTTCGAGACATGATCGCCCAAGCGTGTATCACGTATGGCACTTAACTGACTATGCTGCCCTATGAAATTGCGAAATTTTGAATGTGGCTCTTGAACTGAGAAGTTAACCCCCCATTTATTACGGCCACATCAAGTCGAAACATCGATTCCCGTACGATCACCGAAGTTAAGCAACGTCGAGCCTGGACAGTACATAAATGGGTAACCAGTTGGGAATATCGGGTGCAGTAAGCTTGAATGTGCAGAGAATGTAATGGATAATGCCTCAGAATTATTAATCGGAAAACTGAGTTTCAATTGCAATTGGGTTCGTTATATTCACTTACTCACAAATACACTTGATAAAGGTACGGCTCCATCTTTTTTATACTCCCAGCTATAGGTCAATTAGTTAGACCTGTATCCCAAGACCCTTAGTATAGACACCTCCTAACACACTAACCTGATCCCATCAATCAAGCACTCTTCCCATCTTCCCAACCCTCATCCTCGCTAAACTTACTCATGTCACCTTCCTTCCTGACATTCCCTATGTCTAACCACTCCTTCTCTTTACCTTCCCCTATGTAGCCCCATGCGCAATAGTGGCCTTGCTTGGGGTGAGATGATTAAAAAAAAAAATCTACAAAAAATTACGATCTAAAAATATTTTCTGACTTTAAATAACCTGCAAAAATTTTGATAAGCCGTAGAAAACGAATTAATAAAAAAACATACGACCACATTTCGTGCTAAAATAATGCTACTTACAATTAATATGTGCGTTGTGGTGCATTGGATATCGGCTCGGAATGAGAAATCGGGAAGCCGAGTTCAAATTCCAGTTAAATTCATTGCATTCACTTCGGCGCAAATACCATTGGGAAAGGTATTAATCATGCTATTCCTTCCAGTTATGGGTTAAATAACAGGACAGATTGGGTTCTATAGCCTTGACTGGCAACCAATCTACCGCAGAAAGTAATGGCAAGCTACTATGGGATAATCTTCTGCCCAATCAGTCATGTCTCTTTCGAGACATGATCGCCCAAGCGTGTTTCACGTATGGCACTTAACTGACTGACAATTATATCCCGAATGTCTTTTGCATAAAGATAGTTTTTTTCTACCCAATTAAAAAAAATTATAGACAGTAATATAACTTTTAATAAAGCAAATATTTCACTGTACGTAATTAAACCTGTATACATTTAAACACTGTCCTTAAAGTAAAATATTGAAACAGTTACACAGATGGACATTGTAAAACAAATAATAGATCCGAAATTTATTAAGGCAACAAATAAATATTTGTATCTTTAGGACGTATGCAGTGTATATTAAACACACGTTAGAGTCGCAGAATTTGGAACAGTTAAGGTGAAGTGTATTTATGTAAAGACTAGCACTATAGCCCGCCGTTGCTCAAGTGTAATGAAAGCTTTAAAACTAATCCATGGTCCTGGAGCTCAGAATCTTAGGACTTTGGCACGAAAGACTAAAAAGCAATAGTTGTTTCCAGTTAAAGCAAAACCGTAGACTGAAAGAAAAACGAATGGATGTAAGTCAAATTTTGATTTCCTGGTATCGATATCAAATAAGTTTTCATCGTAAACTGAATGAGTAAGTGGTATCATGGCTGAAACTAAGAACTACAATTATGCCTACTTAGAGCCAAACCCGAAGCAAAAACTAAAATAAAAGGACTGAAAAAAAATACGGACATACAGGCAGATAAACAGACACACGTACAAACATCTTGCCTTTTATATATATATATATATATATATATATGTGTGTGTGTGTGTGTGTGTGTATATATATATATATATATATATATATATATATATATTATCGATTTTCTGCACTATTGTAAGAACTGCATCCTTGAAACTTTCCTTTTATATATATATATATATTATCGATTTTCTGCACTATTGTAAGAACTACAACCTTGAATATCGTTTCTTATGTCTTTGTCTATGAGTGTATCAAATTTTAATAAAATCGGACCACTCCTTCTATAACCCTATTTTTTCGATTGTCGATTTTCGATATTTATCGGGGGTAGTAGTAAAAACCTAGCTAAGAACACTCGCAGACGCTTATAGTACAACTGTGTAAATTTTCAAGAAAAGCGGTTCAGGCGTTTCGGAGTCTATAGGTAACGGACACACGCGCGTGCGCGCGCACACACACACACACACACACATACACACAGACAAAGTTCCTTTTATAAATAAGTTTAGATTATTCATCCATAGTTGCAGAAAGACGATGATCCGACCGAGGTAATATATAGCAACGGCCTCGATCCGACGAATGGTCAGGCGGATCGAGTTAGCGGCCTTCCGATTAAAACGAACAGATTTTGGGTGGCGGAGAACAGAGCAATAATCCTACCCACTTCGCTCGTCAACCACTCAATTTTCCGTCCAGCCGATTAGCCAGCTATGTAAGCCTTTTCTTTCGGAAAGGAAGACGACGAATGGAACAACGCGGCGTAACAAGCAACACTTGACACCACTGACACAATTTGTATCTATAACAGCCGAATATTTTAAACACGTGCTTGGGTCGAAATGGTTGACTTTTTTTTCAGCTCGACGCCGACATATTGTCAGAAACAGACTGTTATGATCACTCCTGCCTACAAGCGTGTGTCGGTGAGATCAGACAAGAATAATTTGCCAACACGATCTTAAATGGCAAAAGAGACATGGATTTGAAAGCCATTTTCTCTTTTTTTTTGTCTGTATGGGATTTTGGTTTCTAATTAATTTTCTATATCTAACTCTACACAAAGATCATTATTCTTTTTTTTTTTAATCATTTCACCCCGAGCAAGGCGGAAACGCCACTGATGTGCAGGGGGTTACATAAATGTAAAAAGATTAATTAGAAGAGTGAGGTGTACAAACTAGTTAGAAAGGAACAATAGAAAGCAGGTGCGATGACAGATACATAGGTGGAGAGAAAGGGAAGGTTATACAGGGGTGGGGAGAGAGCTAGAGTCCAGTGGTTAGTAGATGAGTATTGACTTTGCATTTAAATTTCTGGAGGTTGTAGCCGTCAGGAAAGCAAGAATACGGGAGCGAGTTCCACAGGCGGGAAGTGCGAGAGAAGAAGCTGCAGGAATAGAATTGTCGTCTGCATTTGGCTAACCTGACTGTGAATGGGTGGGACCCAGTTGCCAGTCTGGTTGCACGAGTAAACACCTGTTGAGGAGGCATCAGTGACTTAAGCTCGTCCGAGCAGAAGCTATGAAAGTATTTATAGAAGAGACAAAGGGAGGCCACATTTCGACGATGGGGAAGTGGCTGCAGTCGAGTCGCCAGATCAGTACCTATCACATTACAGACTTTCCTTTCGAGCTTGTCAAGAACACTGAGGAGAACGGCAGGGGCACCTGACCATAAATGGCAGCAGTACTCCATGCACGGACGGATGGTTGACTTGTATATATGCAGGATGGATTCAGGTGGAAAAAACATCCTGGATCGACATAGTGACCCAACCTTCTTAGCAGTAGATTTTGCTATGGATTCAATATACTGGTTCCATTTGAGGTCTGAGGACAGGGTAAGTCCGAGGAGGCGTAGTGTATTACTCTCAGGGAGAATCACTTGGTCCATGCTTATGGGAGACAGGAGAGGTTGCCTGTAATGGTTGACAGACAACAGCTATTGTAATTAACAATGTCTTTAACGGGTGTTTGGTCAGCAAAACAGTTATCAGTGCTGAAATTAGACACAGCGAACTGAATCAGAGATTCCTGCCGTGCCTCTTGCACTCACTTTAGTATAAACTAGCATCATAACCCGGCGTTGCCCGTGCAACTCAGAACATTTTAGTAGTAGGGAAATATGCCACTTTTTATTTTACATATTTTGTTTTTGTTTGAAAAAACACTTTTTTTAAAAAAAAAATATTTCTTTTGTTTCAAAATTACGGGGAAAAATATTCACATTTTTTTGTTGATAAAATTAATTTTTAAAACGTTAGAATAAAAATTAAATATAAAGGCTTTTTCTTTCTTTCTTTTTATTTTTAAATAAAAAATTTTTTAGTCGCGTTTGACTTGTGTGATTTGATTTCTGTGACGTAATTGAGTAACCATCTTAGCTCTTAGATGTTTTACGGGGCAAATGTAAACAATCGTGTCCATTGGTCAAAAAGTGCGAAAGGGAAAATTGCTGAACTTAAACTCAAAAAGTATGTGTCGACCTGGCTTCCCTGTAGATATGTGTCCCTAGAAAGTTTGAATGGCGTAGCTTTAAAAATGTAGGCGTGCATAAGGAACAGACTCACAGATTGCTTTTTATATCTATAGATAAACTTCAGTATGTGATGAATCCAACGTTTCTCTCCTTCCCAAACCTTTCATTCAGTCTAAGAGATGAAAAGCTCTGAATTTCAAACTGTGGAGAAGTCAAAGCAAAACCATTCCACTATCTTTTCAAAGAACGCAGAGTAAATCACAGATAATAAAGAAAAAAGGAATCTGAAGAGAACTCTAAACTACTACGTCCTGAATGAACATACCATTAAAGAGCAGCCAACTCACGAGAGTGACCTCATGCTTCCCCATGTGACCTTACATCATATCAGCTTTTTTCTTTTACGCGCTGTCTCCTTAACAGGACATGGGCGATCATAGGTCTCCACATCTTCCTATGACTAGTACTTCTTAGCAGTGACATCTCGTCTGCAGTAATTTTGCCACCGCCATTGCTATAAAATATTTGCGTGGTAATTTTTCTGAATGAACTTTCCTCTTTGGAACCTCAACTCCATCCACAACTCGATTGGCAAATAGGTCTCACCATTTTACATTTGAATTGACTAGCTATAACCGTAAGTTCTATGCTAACAATTTCTTCTCTCGCACTTTTGTGAAACTTATAGTGGGTTATCCGTTCTAGTGAAGCGTAGTTGTGTGTTGAAACAGATTAACTGAATTTGGCCTCGTTAGTAGATAGCCCACTATAAGGGGGGTATAAACAAGAAAATCTAATTGAGTATAGAAACAACATTTATATATACACAAATACCAATTAAAGCTTTTTTCAAATAAAGTAATGTCTTTAGGATGGGCTCAAAAGACGTTAAAATGTTCATAGCAATAAATGCTGAAAAGAGAGTTTGTGCGTCTGTACGTGTGTGCGTTTGTCAGTTAGGAATGTCTTTGATGTCTCCGCTTTGTTGGTCGGGTAAGTAGCTCAGGGGACAGCGAAGAAGAAGGTGAGAGGGAAAGGCGAGGCGAGCATAGTATGATCGCTTGACGAGGTCAAGGGACGTGCTACTTATGCTCGCACTTTCTCAACTGGCGATGCTTTCTGTGTTGGCTTTTTATTTCGTCTTTGTGGGTCCCAGCAGGTCATCTGGGAATTCACACCCGTATTTAATTCTGGGCTTCCCATTGGACGATAAATAAAATTCGTGTACGCTTGCGAAAAGGGATTTGATATTTATTAATTTTTGGTTTTCTGACGGAACATATGCGTGGAGCAGGGTGCGCAAAGACCAGTTTTGGTCATTTGTTTTCTGGATCTGTCGGTATTGCTCGGTATCACCACAAACTCACTTCCGATGTCTTGCTACTATTCGGTCAACTTTGATCTTTAAAAATAAAAATACAATGTCAATTATTATCATTTGTCTTCTTCATTGCTCTTCTTTTATTTTTATTTCTATTTAATAATATTTTTTTTCTTTTTCTCTTATTATTATTTCACATTCAGAAATCCTTCTTACGTCTTAGTGGTTTTGTTGCTTTGTAATAAGTAAGCTAACAATACCAAGCAAGAACACCAAGCAATGTTTAAAAAACTTTTTTAAGTTGTTTTATTGACGATAAGAAATTCGAAGACGCGCTACGCGAACCATTTCCCACCATAGGAATCGGAAGGTGATTGGAGCAAAAATTAGATAACAAAACAAGAGGTAGGCGACTATGTCTCTCCACAACTTCCTGTTCTTTATGGCTCTCGGTAAAATCTGTTTTTGTTTGTTTGTTTATTTTTTATTATCCCTCCTAATCTTTGTTCTGCCATCAATTTAAACAAGCTCGTTAGATAGATAATGCTTCTTGCTTTCAATATGTCATGTGAGTGTCAGATTTTCTAAGCACTGTTGCTTCGTTATTTGCATCAGAACTTTCAACTGTCATTTTTTCTGATTCTAATTTTAATGACCTTCAGTTTGAATTTTTAAGAAAACTTCGTCGTTGCCCACATGTCGAGTCCATGTTATTCTCGGCATTCTTATATAAAACCACGTTTCTGATGTCTCAAGTCATTCTTAATTCATATACATATACATATACACACATACAGTTTTTATAAAACTTACTTGATATAATGTTTTTTCAAAAGTAATGAATTTTTTATTTATTAATCCAACAGATCCTTATCACTTTAAACGCTATTTTTAGTAGATACTCATATTTGAATAAACGTTGCATTTATTTATTAAAAATATATTTATTTATCTTCATCTGTCAGCCTGAATGTTTTATTAAAGTATGTGCTTTTTCGGAGAGTGAATATGAATATTCACTAAAAATGACGTTTAAAGTGATATATTAAGAGATTGAATAAGTTCTTGCTGATTATTTATGAAAAGTAATGTTTATTTACAAAAAGTAATGGGAAAGATCTCACTGATAGTATTGTCCATCGCTAGCCACTAATTTTTCCCATCTTTCTGGTAGCATTTGAATTCCACGTCGAAAAAACGACACGTCTTTTGAGGCTAACCACGAGTCGACCCATTTTTTTTTTTTTAATTTTTTTTTTTTTTGCATCTTCATAAGAATGAATGTTATGCTCAACCAACCCACGATCTTCTACGTTCAGGGTTATGTTAGTGTATCCACTTTTCATTGCCGGTCACGATTATTCTTCTTCTATGTGCCCTGTCCTTTCAGGACGTAAGCGATCATGGTTCTCCATGTCTCCCTATCCCTTGTGGCTCTTAGTATGTTTGCTCCTGTTACTCCTAGCAACCCCCGTTCCGTCATCCACCTGATCAGGCTCTGCAAATATGTTATCCGCTGCCTTCCCCTGTCTCTCTTTCCTTCGATCTGGCCTGTCAGTATCAGGTTCTCCAGGCTCTCCTTCCTCATTGCGTGTCCCAGGAATTTCAGTTGTCTCTTCCTGGTGCTCAGTATTAATTTCCTTTTGGTTGCCATTCTTTCCAACATCTCATCGTTGCTTGCATGCTCAGTCCACGATATCCGCAGCATCCTTCTGTAGAACCACATTTCCGCTGCTTACAGTTTTGTCCTCATTTTCGATGATATTGTCCAGCATTCACTGCCATATTGAAGAACTGACATCACATAGCAATCCAGCACTCTTTCTTTGTTTCTAGTGAAATTTTCCTGTGTGTTAGTACTTTACTCAGCTTCTGGAACGCGTCCTTTATACGATGCAAAAGAAATCTTTCTGTGCCGTTGAAGCAGCTGTTCATACGTGACAAGACGCCATTTCACGTCTCTCGGCTTCAACTCGTGCTGCATCAAATGCCCTTGCTTTGGGATCATTCCTAATGTTTTCAAAGGTTTTAGAGTTGTTTTCTGATCAACTCCTAACGACACTGCAATTTCAGCATGCACCTGACATAAGTCTTCATGAAGTAATGCTTCCAATGTTTCGTCCTTTTCGGTGCGCCAGGGTGTTCATTATCTTCAATATCAAAATCATTATTTCTCAAGCATCTATACCATTCTCTGCATGTTGTTTCCGAAAGAGCATGGTCGCCGTAAGTCTCAACAAGAATTCTGTTTACTTTAGCTGCAGATTTGTTTTGGCACGAAATCCAACATGTTTAATCTAAACTTATTTATAAATAGAACTTTGCCTCTGTGTGTCTGTCTGTGTGTGTGTGTGTGTGTGTGTCTGTGTGTGTCCGTTGCCTATAAACTCCGAAACGGCTGAACTGATTTTCTTGAAAATTTTACACAGTTGTACTATAAGCGTCTGCGAGTGTTCTTAGCTAAATTTTGTGTCGAGGTACTCCCGATAAATATCGAAAATCGATAATCAACAAAATCGAGTTATAGAAGGAGTGGTCCGATTTTAATCAAATTTGATACACTCATAGATAAAGATATAAGAAACGATATTAACAAGTTTCAAGGTTGCAGTTCTTACAATAGTGCAGAAAATCGATAATATATATATATACAAAAGGCAAGATGTTTGTGTGTGTGTCAGTTTATCTGCCTGTATGTCTGTATTTTTTCAGCCTTTTTATTTTAGTTTTTGCTTCGGGCTTGGCTCTAAGTAGGTATAATTGTAGTTCTTAGTCTCAGCCATGATACCATTTACTCAGAGGACTTATTTAGTCCTCAATATTCAGTTTACAACGAAAAAAACTTATTTGATATCGATACCAGGAAATCAAAATTTGACTTACATCCATTCGTTTTTCTTTCAGTCTACGGTTTCGCTTTAACTGGAAACAACTATTGCTTTTTAGTCTTTCGTGCCAACGTCCAAAGAGTCTGAGCTCCAGGACCATGGATTAGTTTTAAAGCTTTCATTACACCCGAGTAACGCCGGACTATACTGCTAGTTCTATAAAAAACAAAGTTGTTAACACAACGGTGAAATGACATACACTGAATTTCAAGTTTACAGTACTTTTTTTATAGATGTATATGTGTCATTTATTTATGTATTTTGTAAATTTTCCTTTCTTTTTTTTTTAGGTTAACGTTGAACACTGTTTCCCATACGATCACTGAAGTTAAGCAATGTGGGACCTGGTCAGTACCCAGATAGCTGACACGTTGGGAATACAAAGGGCTTAAATGGTAACGGCTCGGAGTTGTTAATCGTAGAGCCGTGTTCCAATTCTCGTTGGGTTCGTTATATTCATTTATGCGCAAATACCCTCGGGAAATGCATGAATCCACCTCTACTCTTCCAGCTATGGGATAATTAATAAGCCTTTTATCAGCAAATCATTATTGTCGACAAAAAAGATCTTACAAACTAAGAATAATTTCTGGCTTTAAATTACCTGCAATGGGTTGATAAATCGTACAAATCGAATCAAAGTCTTTCGAATCTGTTGTATTTGTAATAAGCTTTATTTGGATTTTGGATTTAGGTTTATAAACTGTGAGAAATAATAATTTTTTTGTGGGGAGGGGAGACATCAGAGTAATCGAGAATCTCTACTGGCTGCAAACTGAATGCATACAGACAGGTAACAATTTCAGCAGATTTAC
>JBBBDQ010001012.1:0-22500 GCA_037127315.1 Ascarosepion bandense
GTGTAAAGGAGTTATTTAAGCAACCCAGCCCAGGTTTTTACCAACTGCTGGTGTCTTCGGGTGATTTTCTGATTTTAATGTGTTAAAAATCACATTAAAATCAGAAAATTAATTTTCAAAATAATTTTGTAATTTTCAAAAATTAGAAGTTATAAGCTTTTATCTATGGTTGTATGAACCTAATAGGTATGTTTTGGTATAGTTACACTTAGCCATAATTTCTGTTCTTTCCTTCCAGTAATTCATTTTTATTTGGGAAAATCATAATAGCTAACTTTTATTCCTGCCACAGTCTACATGTTTTCCCACGGTTTTCCCACATGTTTTTCCACGGCTGTTTTCATATATTCCACGTCATGTCTGGGTATTTTCCATATTTTAATTTCAATTTCCACATGTAGCTAGCCAATTTTATATAGTTTTTAAGCTTTTTATTTTAAATGTAGACCTGTGTTTGAACCACCTGGTCTTAAATGTACCTTTGGTTGATCCCAAATATATATTGTTTTGACCATTTACGCCACGTACTTTTGCTTTGTAAATGACTTCTGTTGTATTACAAAGTTCTTGACGTGGGCATTTATTTTTATTCCTGCAGTTACATTCCTTATTAATTATCTTGTATTGTAGAATGCTATTTAAATTTCTGGCGTTTTGTTCCTTTATTAAAATGTCTAAATTACCAGTACAGCTATAGCTCAGTTTCATTGATATTTTTTTCGTTCTGAGTTTTCTGGAACGTTAATTGATCAGTTTAAAAACATTTGTACTATTTTTGTTTTTACTTCTAAGTTAAATGCTGGGTTGAAATTTAAACAGATAGCTCTCTCTCTCTCTCTCTATACATATATATATATATATATATATATATATGGATGGATGGATGGATGTTAATAAGTATAATATGCTAATAAGTATATCTATCTATCTATCTATCTATCTATCTATATATATATATATATATATATATATATATATATGTGTGTGTGTGTGTGTGTGTGTGTGTATACGTGAAGATATGTATCAGTATTCAAATATTTATAAAATACAGCGAAGAATCTGTAACGTGATTGATACCGACTTAGCTGACCGGCTGCAGTCACTCTCCCACCGAGGTGACGTGGCTTCCCTATGCCTCTTCTATAAATAATTTCATGGTTTCTGCTCTGATGAACTTAAATCACTGGTGCCCCCTAGGTGTGAGTTTGCACGAGATACTAGATTGGCAACTAGGTCCCACCCGTTTACAGTGAAACCGATGAAATGTAACCGCAATTTCTAATCCAACAGCTTCTTTTCTGTGGAATTCCCTTCCGCATGCTTGCTTCCCCGGCGGCTATAACCTCCAGGAATTTAAATGTAAGGTCAATAGACACCTCCTAACACACTAACCATCCCATTCTCTCCAACTCTCCCCCTATGTACATTCCTAACTCGTCTATCGCCCTGTGTAACCCCCTGCGCTATAGTGGCAGTGGAATGCCTTGCTTGGGGTGACATGATTAAAAAAATATATTTTTTTAAAAGTTAACTGCTCGTTTGAAATTTAAACAGATAGCTATATATATATATATATATATATATATATATATATATATATGTGGCTGGATGCTAATAAGTATAATATGCTAATAAGTATATATATATATATATATGTGTGTGTGTGTGTGTGTGTGTGTGTATACGTGAAAATATGTATCAGTATTTAAATATTTATAAGATGTAAATAAAACAGTTCTCAAAGCAAAATTAATATATATACATATTATGAATATACATATTATCGTACAATTTAATCTCGACTTGGAAATCCAACTATTATGCAACCGTAATATGTTCAAAATAAGCACCTGATGATTGCATAAACCATGAAACTTTAAGTCCTGCAAAAACGTAGGAAAATATGTATATTTATGAATGTTTTATGTAAGTCATTTTAACAAAAGGATATATATTACAGAATCTAATATTTATTTATTGTAATGTGCTCAATACAGATGAACAACATTTATAGATATATAGTTAATATTAGTGTTATAATAATTGAATACTGCAACTCAAAACTATAACGTTTCGGTGTTTAAAACACTATCATCAGGCAGTGAAATACGGTTCAGTTACGGTATTATATATATATGGAAATTCAAAATAAAATTTCTACCATATTAGATGAATGTAGAGGAGTGGGAAATATTATAACTTAAAAGGGTTGTGGCTGTAGACTAATGAATATTGAGAAATTAAATCGCTAATATATATATACGTTTCGACTGACAAGGTATATTTTATACCTAACCAGATCATAGAGCATTTCGGAAACCTACTAAACCCTATTGAGTGTGCGTTGTGGTGCAGTGGATATCGACTCGGAACGAAAAATGGGACACCGAGTTCGATTTCCAGTTGAAATCCTCCTATTCACTTACGTACAAATACCCTTGGAAAAGGCATTAATTCGTTTCTTCCTTCCAGTTATGGGTTTAATAGGACATTGGATTCTATAGCCTTGGCTGGCAACCAGTCTACAGCAGAAAGTAATAGCAACCTACTGTGGGATAATCTTCTGCCCAGTCAGTCATATCTCTTTCGAGACATGAGCGTCCAAATCGTGTATTACGGATGGCACTTGACTGACTGACTGACTAAACTCTATCCGCAAAATGCTAGTAGAATATACAAGTATAATAGCCTCCCTGATTGGTAAAACTAGATTTAAAATGATTAATATCAAGGATTAATAATAGAAAAAGAAAAAAATACTCATTAACATTAACTATAGAAATTGCCACAATGTGCTTGACTAGTTTGAAAAAAAAATGGTTCCTATAACTTTAGACACAAACATAAAAAACACACATTGTGTTAAAAAAATAAAATAAAAATCGTTTTTGATAATGGTTAAAAGAATAGCTAATATATCTAAACTTATTTATAAATGGAACTTTCTGTGTGTGTGTGTGTGTGTGTGTGTGTGTGTGTCCGTTACCTATAGACTCCGAAACGGCTGAACCGATCTTCTTGAAAAATTCCACCGTTATACTGTAAGCCTCTGCGAGTGTTCTTAGCTAGGTTTTGTGTCGAGGTACCCCAATAAATATTGAAAATCGATAATCGAAAGAATCGGGTTATAGAAGATGTGGTCCGATTTTAATCAAATTTGATACACTGATAGACAAAGACATACGAAACGATATTCAGAAGTTTCAAGATTGCGGTTTTTACAATAGTGCAGAAAATTTGATATCGATACCAGGAAATCAAAATTTGACTTACATCCATTCATTTTTCTTTCAGTCTACGGTTTTTAATTTCTTTCGTGCCAACGTCCAAAGAATCTGACCTTGCATTAGTTTTAAAGTTTCATTGCACCCGAGCAACGCCGGGCTATACTTCTAGTATATATATATATATATATATATATATATATAATATGCAGAAATTTCGGACAGTTTTCACAAGCTTTGTACTTGATAGACAGACAGACAGACAGATTGATAGATAGATAGATAGATAGATACATACATACATACATACATACATACATACATAGATTCATACATACATACATACATACATAGAAACATAGATAGATACATGCATACATATATAGATATATAGATAAATACATATATAGATAGATACATACATACATATTGTTGGAGAGTTAGCCCTATTTACAAACTCTATTCCATAGTATACAAATAATCCTGCCTACGGTGAACGGGATTAGTGTTGTGTTGTGTTAGTGTTTGTTACAGAGAGTTTTCTCGATTTGACTGCCTCTCTCGCTCTCAGCACTATGCCTTCGGGCAGAGGGCGCTCTCTGCCTTCCGGGAGCAGAGAGCAATAACCCAGTCGTGGTTCCGCCGAAGGATAGAAGCACAACTGGGGAAAAAATGACAGCCATTTTTTAGCCGGGCCATATAGCCCGGAAATTCCCACTCATAACTGACCATGTGTCACATGTTGCCCTTAGTGGGAAGGACAACTAAATATAGCGTTGTGTTGTGTTGTGTTGTGTTCGAGGCAGTTGAATGAGTTGAGTTGTTAATCAGAGCAATTGGACCGCTGCTTGTTGATCAGAAAGAAATATAGACTTATTACCAGACTTACATTTTTGTATATATTTGACTTCCACTAACCAGCATTCTTTAATATACTAACCGTGTACAGGTTGTATTGGTGGTGATACCACCGACCGAGCAAAAGCGATCAAACCGGATGTTGGCTCTATGACGACCAGAAACCTAATTAATAAAAAGTCGTCGTGCGCATCCGGCTCCGCGCAGATGTTCCGGTTGAAAAATAAAAAAAATTAATCAGATATCAAATTACCATTTTCATTTATCAGTCAATGAGAAGCCCGGAACCAAATCCAAGGATGAAATGTGAAACGACCAGCGTTTTGAGCCAGAAGGAAAAATATAAAAGCCGTGACAAAAGGCACCCAGACAGACAGGCACAGACAGGGGAGAAAAGTGTAATTAGTTTGTTCCTTGACATATGTCGAGCGGCTACTATGCTCGCCTCCTTCTTCCTGCCCTGTTCTCGAAGTGCTAACCGACCTTTTCTAAGACATTCCACAAACCACCTTTCTGACCTACTGACCTTAGAAACGGCAACTTTATAATGAACATTAATCATACTACCAATCTTTTTACCTTTCAGCGTTTTATCTTCCTTGAACATTCTTTTATCAACCTTCAGCTCATTATTATCCGCCATGAACTCTTTCTAACTTCCGTTGGACCTTTATTCCAAGTATTGTTTTAATTGTAAAACATTGATTGAAATGTATATATGTATAAATGTTATTTTACACTCAAAATTGCCTTTCTTGAATTTATAATCATTTATGAATTATAGTGGGCTATCTTTCCATAAAGCCAAATTCCGTTAACCTACTACGGAATCCTACTACCCCTCACTACAAATGAAATAAGAGAAGAGATATCCGCTATAGTATATCTTTTGTTCAATATACTTACGTTTTTTCCTTTCATATCTTTTTGTGTTATTAGTATATTGTGTGGTTTTCTAAACAAGAAACCACAACACATACAATGTTACATAGATAGATAGATAGATAGATAGATAGATAGATAGATAGAAATCCAGGTAAAGAGGACCCAAGGTTTTACGATTTTGAGTTCCCTGGCATTTACTTTTCTATAAATAGTCCTCAATGCAATAAATATTGTAGATCATAATATAATCATATAATTAGGAATTAAATGTGCATTTACGTGGAAATGTCTATGTTTCGATATTTTTATCTCATCTTCAGGCAATGTTGGATGTTGGTTGTGAAAATGATTTACATTTAAATACAAAAAACTATAAGTTTACTATTTATGTGTGTTGGTATATATAAAATTTACGTGTGTGTTTCTTTTAACTAATCAGATTGAAGCTTCACTTTGAAATTTGGCTAGTAGTTTCTATTTTTAGGAAAGACATACTTTCTCTTTTTCTGTTTTTTTTTTTTTTGTTCATATTGTTTTTTACTCTCAAGGGTCAAAGTTTCAACCTTCCTTTTAACTTATTTTTTATTACTTCTCACTAGAAAAAACTTGACAAAAAACTATAAAAATGTTCCTATGAATATGATTGATTTAGTTGATAAGATGAATACGTCTAGTAAAAAATCTAAACTTATTTATAAATGGAAATTTGCCTCTGTGTGTGTTTGTGTGTGTGTGTGTGTCCGTTACCTATAGACAACGAAACGGCTGAACCGATTTTCTTGAAAATTTACACAGTTGTACAATAAGTGTCTGCAAGTGTTCTTAGCTAGGTTTTGTGTCGAGTTACACACGATAAATATCGAAAATCTATAATCGAAAAAATCGGGTGATAGTAGGAATGGTCCGATTTTAATAAAATTTGATACCCCCATAGACAAAGACATAAAAAACGATATTGAGAAGTTTCAAGGTGGCAGTTCTTACAATAGTGCAGAAAATCGATAATATATACCGGGTCTGTTATTTAATCCAAACCTGGATGGAAGTGACAGAATGTTGTTTACGTGCCGATTTAAAAGCTGTCCCGCTTAATTTGTAGTGCGAGGAATAACGATAAACTATATGCAGCAACAGGTCCTCTGCACCGAAGATTGGAGGTACTGAATGGCAAGGAACCACCTCATAATTACTGTTGGGGCCTTTACAGCCATTCATTTGTTTGCTCCTTATACTAATTATATCCTACTGTCTTTATTTTGTACTTCGAAGCGATTTGTAATTATGCTCTCGAGGCCAATAATACAAAGCAATATGAATGAGCAAGTCTTGTAAATGTTTATGTTGACGGAGTCCTTGAAAACCGTGAATAAATTGTTCTGATAATTAAACAAAGAACTTTTCTTTTTGTTAATCTGTAAAATCCTGTCCGCAAGAAAAAAAAACCTTGTAACAAAAGAACAAATTTCCTTTCACACCGCCTCGTATGTTATCTACCTACAGGCCTCGGCAATGTTTATTGGTTTAAAACGTCATGTTTAGAATTGAAATAGAACCTAATTACATTATGAAAGTGAATTTGTAATTTTTATTTTGGTTCTTAAGAATCTTTAACGAAAATATTTAATACTGTTTATTTATTAGATTGTTTATTTACAACAATAATTTCATATTTAACTAATGTAATTATAATTAATGCAATATATTTTACTAATTTATAAAGAAATAAATATCAGAACAATTGTATATTAACAAGTTAGATAAATAAATGATAACACACACAAACACACAAAACACATCTATATATATATATATATATATATATATATATATATATATATATAAAAACTTATTTGTCTCTTTGTGTGTATGTGTGTGTGCTCAAAAAAAATTGACGTACATTCATTCATTTTTCTTTCAATCTACGGTTTCGCTTTAAGTGGAAACAACTATTGCTTTTTAGTCTTTCGTGCCAACGTCCAAAGAGTCTGGGCCCCAGAACCACGGATTAGTTTTAAAGCTTTCATAACACCCGAGCAACGCCGGGCTATACTGCTAGTATATATATATATATATATATATATGAAATGAATTGATTGAACACATTTTTTATCGATACTCATATTTAAGTAGATATACTGTTTTTAATGAAACAGTATTATATATTTATTTCTACTGGCCTGATTATTTATGATACATTTTTATTACGAAAGCGGTGTCATTCGGCAGGATTCGAACCTGCGACTCCTATCTATATAAAATATGAGTATAGATAAAAAATATTGTTCAAACAATTCATTTCACATTGTTGGTTGCTTATAACCAAATTTCGTTAAAATTCGTTGATTTCCGTAATACATCTCTCTCTCTCTCTCTCTCTCTCTATATATATATATATATATATATATATATATATATATATATATATATATATATTAGTCATTATTATTAGGCCACCCCAGTGTTTTAAAAAAAGAGTTTTTCGTATTTTTTGCCAAGTGAATAATTTTAAATTAAATAAAATGGTACTTTTGTTAATACTGCACAATAACATGTGCATCAAATGAATTTATAA
This sequence comes from Ascarosepion bandense, assembly GCA_037127315.1. Lineage (NCBI taxonomy): Eukaryota > Metazoa > Mollusca > Cephalopoda > Sepiida > Sepiidae > Ascarosepion > Ascarosepion bandense. Next base: position 7,540 of record JBBBDQ010001012.1, read on the forward strand.
ATATTTAATAATTACCAATACTGCAGTTTCATCAATGAAGAATGATGAAAATTTAGGGCGATTCGGACGAGTTTATCTTCCTTGCTTCCTTACCTTATAAAACTTTTCAAAATAATAATAACAAAATGAATCCCAACGCGTTAATATAGTTTTCCCATAAATGTTTGAAAAGTTCTTTGTGTCCGATGTACGAAGACACACACACACACACACATATATATATATATATATATATATAGATATAGATATATATATATATATTGATTTTTTTCTTAAGAAAGAGACAATAACAAACTCGACTGATCACCATCCACCGAAGACATTGATCTTTTTATGATGAATTTCAAAGGCAAACAACAATACCAGATGGTATTGTTTTTTTTTCAATGCAAACAAACATTTAGTGTACTGGTCAATATTGATTGATATATACATACAATTAATCGATCAGCTATTTTTCTTCCTTGAACAAATAAAATAAAATGTAATAACCTTATAACTCGCTAACTCTGACAACATTCTTCTTCTTGTATGTGCTTTGTTTCTTTCAAGTTTGAAATGGTCTAGCCTGATGTCATGTGTAATACTTCGTAAACGAGGCAACACAAAATAATGCAATTCATTTATATATTGTTTTTTTGTTATTGAACAAAAAATAGAAAAATACAAAGTATTTCGGTCTATTTATCCTCAATACCCAAAACCTTAGCCGCGCAAAAACCATGCGATTTTCTTCTTCTTCTTCTTCTTCTTCTTCTTCTTCTTCTTCTTCTTCTTCTTCTTCTTCTTCTTCTTCAATAACGTGCATTAAATGAATTTATAAATATTTAATAATTACCTATATTGCAGTTTCATTCAATGAAAGGATGAAGAAAATTTAAGGTAATTCTACAAGCTCATCTTTGCATCCTTGCCTTGTAAAATTTTGCAAAGTAATAATAACAAAAGAACCATTCTATTTTCATTTACAATTATTCACTTGTAAATAAATACTAAAAAATTGTGTGAAATACATCATTTTTTAAAACACTAGGGTGGCCTTATAATTATGGCCCGTAGTATATATATATATATATATATTGCAAATCTGCAGGTTGCAATGGGTAAATTGTCGGTATTGCCTTGTAAAATTTTGCGAAGTAATAATAACAAAAGAAACATTCTATTTTCATTTAGATCTTGCAGTATGGTCCGGCGTTGTTCGGGTGTAATGAAAGCTTTAAAATTAATCCATGGTTCCGGAGCTCAGACGCTTTGGACGTTGGCACGAAAGACTAAAAAGTAATAGTTGTTTCCAGTCAAAGCAAAACCGTAGATTGAAAGAAAAATGAATGAATGTACGTCAAATTTTGATTTCCGGTATCGATGTCAAATAAGTTTTTCGTCGTAAACTAAATTTTGAAGACTAAATAAGTCCTCTGAGTAAATGGTATTATTACTAAGACTAAGAACTACAATTATACCTACTTAGAGCAACACCCGAAGCAACAACCAAAATAAAAGGGCTGAAAAACTGATTTTGATCACACCCGATATGATATCGGGTTATCGATTTCCAATATCGAAGTCAAATAAGTCATCTAAGGAGAAACTAACCCAAGTAAGTCCATGAAAACTTATCGTATCTATCGGAACTAAAATTGGAGAAAATGAGCCATATTGATGGCTCAATATCGGTTTTTGATCCGATAGAATATCGGGCGTAACGATTTCCGATATCGGTGAAAATGAGTCGTCTGAGAAGATCTACTATAATGTTTGAGACTAAAAATTATAATTTTACCAAATTAAAAGAGCAAATTTTGCTGCAAGAACCACGATAAAAGGGCTGAAATTCTGATCTTGATCAGACCTGATGGGATAGCGGGGCACTGAGTTCCTATATCGTGGGGAAATCGGAAAAAAATAAGTATCCCATGACCTGATCGGAAGCCTAAATAATATTTGTGTGAAGTTTGGTGAGAATCGGATAAAAATTGTATGAAAGAGATACAGACAGACCCGACAGACAGACACAAACATCTTGCCTTTTATATATATAGATTATCCACTTGGTAATAAATACTAAAAATAGTATGAAATACATCATTTGTTTTAATGGACTAATAATTATGGCCGGTATTGTATATGGGGATGTATACGTATTTACCTCTGGAGGATAAAGTAATTAAAATGACTTCTACTTTCCACTTGCGTTAAAAAACGTAGAGATTTGAATGGAGAAAAAAAAATAAGTGTTTTATTATTGAATTACCGTTCATTTATTATAACAGCCCATTTGTTTTAATTAATATTGTCTCTGCGTGTGTGTGTGTGTGTGTGTATGCGCGTGTGTGTGTGTGTGTGTGTGTGTGCACGCGCGCGCGAGCGGGTGCACGTACCCGTAGGTCTTTTATGACGATTTTACAGCTATAGAGTTTGGCGCGGAATGTCTTTACTTCTCGTGAAACTTGCCTCCGCTCAACTAAAAACGCATCCAATAAACCGATTTTCATTCAGGGCCCTTTCTTGTCTAGATACGGATGAATTGTAACCGCTGAAGTCTAAGAGTTCGGTTCCCTCAGGAGTTAAGCATGTATTTTGACCAAATAAGCGGACGCAGTTCCGAAACAATGATAATCAAGAGAAAAAATCAACAGTTCTTTATGCATTTCCTGAATTTTAGATGTCTATCTGTCCAGGCATCCATACATATATTTATATATCACGTTCTGTTCGTCTATTTATTTTTCTATCTTTCTCATTCTTTTTATATCTAAGCCTGCAAGATGATGCAATCTATCTATCTATCTATCTATCTATCTATCTATCTATCTATCTATCTATCTATCTATCTATCTATCTATTTCAATTTGTTCATTTCTATCTATCTATCTATCTATCTATCTATCTATCTATCTATCTATCTATCTATCTATTTCAATTTGTTCATTTTTATCTATCTATCTATCTATCTATCTATCTATCTATCTATCTATTTCAATTTGTTCATTTCTATCTATCTATCTATCTATCTATCTATCTATCTATTTCAATTTGTTCATTTCTATCTATCTATCTATCTATCTATTTCAATTTGTTCATATCTATCTATCTATCTATCTATCTATCTATCTATCTATCTATCTATCTATTTCAATTTGTTCATTTCTATCGATCTATCTATCTATTTCAATTTGTTCATATCTATCTATCTATCTATCTATCTATCTATCTATCTATTTCAATTTGTTCATATCTATCTATCTATCTATCTATCTATCTATCTATCTATCTAATTTCAATTTGTTCATATCTATCTATCTATCTATCTATCTATCTATCTATCTATCTATTTCAATTTGTTCATATCTATCTATCCATCTATCTATCTATCTATTAAAGCATGTTCATTTCTATTTATCTGATTGTAAATCTAGGTATCTACTAAAGAATTTTACTTTCTTTCTATCTATCTATCTATCTATCTATCTATCTATCTATCTATCTATCTATCTATTAAAGCATGTTCATTTCTATTTATCTGATTGTAAATCTAGGCATCAACTAGAGAATTTTACTTTCTATCTATCCATCTATCTATCTATCTATCTATCTATCTATCTATCTATCTATCTATCTATCTATTTCAATTTGTTCATATCTATCTATCTATCTATCTATCTTTTAATGAATCTTTCCATTTACTCACGGAATTTTATGAAATACGTTAAGAAATGAATTAATTCCTATATATTTTTAATTTATTTGTTTAACATTAATTTTAATGGATACTCGTATTTCAGCAGATTGTCTTTTTTGTTTTTTAATAATTAAACATTTTAACAGCCAAATAAATATGCATTCTAAGGCTGGATTCGAACCCCCTTCTCAATAGGGATACCGTCAATTGATATGACCACTCGATCCCGAATTACGTACAGTTAAAAAATTCCCGAAAAATGCTTTTAAAGACACATTTTCCTCATTTATGGAAGACTTCATGACACCCCTGTTTTTGTATCCCAATATAAACAAATGTAAAAAATATGAAGGTATTTACGAAATCCATTACGAAATGAATTAACTCCGATATATTTTAAATACATTTTAAACAAATAAGTTTTCAAAATGTCCAATTTTTTAAGGTTCTTATACATTATGTGTTAATAATTACTTTAATGCACTGTTACTACTAATTAGGTAGCATTTAAGGATTCTTCTCATAGAAATGGTAGAATGGTCAATATAGGTATTTGATTTATAACAAAATCTTGTACAGAGCATTGAATTTCATACAATATATTTAATCGTTTCACCGCAAGCAAGGCAGTGACGCCACTGATGCACAAGTGCTACAGACAAAAAAAAAAAAGAAATAGAAGGAGTAGATAGGAGGAGAGTAAAGAGAAAGTCGAACCAGTTACAGGGGCTGTCAGAGAAGGGAGCAAAAAAAGGTTGGGAATTCATGTGTGATGACAGTTGCAAAGATAGAGAGAAAGTAAAAGATATATATTTTCCTTTCTCTCTATCTTTACAGAGTGATGCAGAAAGAACCGGATTATAACTAGTTTAGATTTGATGGGATTAATATTATTAGAAACAACATGGTTTGCTGTCTTCCATTTTCTATAATCTATCATAAATTTTATATGTTTATTATAGAACATTAGTGCTGTTTATAATTAATACGCATTTGGTTGCAATATAATATGTTGATGTTTTTTGTGTCTTATTTTTAATACTAGTGTAATAATATTATTTGTTTATCAATGATATAGTTGGAAAATTATTGTTGACTAATGTTTGTTTCATGCATTTTTGTTAGCTCAAAAATATTTTTTGGGGATGAGGACTTATGATGGGCTCTATTTAAGAAGTTCGTTATAACTTCTATTTCATATCTTTCTGGACATTGGCTATTAAAGTTAAGAAAACAAGAGTTCTTAGAGGGGGTGGGTATATAGGTAAGTGATAAATTCGTTGGTTTTTAGCTTTATATTGACGTCAAGAAATGAGATTTTGTTATTGTCAATGACTTCATGAGTAAATTTTAAATTGAGAAGTTATTTATAAAATTTAATTTTAGATATACGATTTTGTCCTTTTTTATCGAAACAAAAATGTCGTCAACGTATCGTGTATAATCTCCATTTTGTCGATTGTTTTTCGACATAGGACATAGGACATGTAAAAAATTGAGAAAGTGTTCCAATACTAACACAGACTAATTAAAAAGTGTGTGAATAAATTAATCGCAGCGAACAACGCGGGCGTTAGTAGTTTCAAAATCAAGAAAATTGTCATTAATTATCAACCGGGATATTTTTATGGCAATATAAAACCCCATAAAATAGGGTTTCTGTTCGAACCCATCATATCACAAATACCTACACCGGTATATCTACTAATTAAAACCTTAAATCATATAATTCTCCATATATAATAAAGAGTTACAGCATCAAATCAAATAAACGAATTCCCCCATATATATATAAAGCAACCAATCCTAAAATGCAACATTCTAGCCTTGCATGGTGCAGAAAAACTTTTTATTAACGTCCCAGTTGAAGAAGCATTAAATATAATTAACGACTACAAATACCCATCAGCCCCTCCACCAAAAATCGGACCAGCGATTCAAAAAACACAAAAACACAAAAATTACATTACAGTCAAACATGACAACACCGGAAAAATAACATCCTTGAAAATGGCCTGTGAAGAGGCTGAAAGTGCTTAACATTCTAACATTGTAGACCATTTTTCCATTTCTTATCTCCAGCAAAAAGGAAACATGTAAAAATTAAATCAACAATTCATAAAATCTTCCTATTTTTAAGGAAATATGATTAAATGAAAAATTGCTGTCCACACACACACACACACACACACACACATATATATATATTTTTTTTTTTTTTCAAAAGTCTACTGTCTTGCTATGAGCAGACGATGTTATGCATTAGACACGCCCCATATCCTTTTACCCTGGATAAGCTTCATATTCAATGAACTTATCTAACTTTATTTATGTCTGTTATATAAGGAATCTCTATATGGTTTTGTAATTCTTTTACGTATTTAGCAATTTTTTTTTTTTTTTTTTTTTAATCATTTCACCCCGAGCAAGGCAGAAACGCCACTGATGTGCAGGGGGTTACATAAATGTAGAAAGATTAATTAGAAAAGAGTGAGGAGTACAAGCTAGTTAGAAAGGAACAATAGAAAACTGAGAAAGCAGGTGCAATGACAGGTACATGGGCGGAGAGAAAGGGAAGGTTATACAGCGGAGGGGAGAGAGCTAGAGGCCAGTGGTTAGTAGGTGAGTATTAACTTTGCTTTTAAATTTATGGAGGTCGTAGCCGTCAGGAAAGCAAGAATACGGGAGTGAGTTCCACAGGCGGGAAGTGCGAGAGAGGAAGCTGCAGGAGTAGAATTGTCGTCTGCGTTTGGCTAACCTGACTGTGAATGGGTGGGACCCAGTTGCCAGTCTGGTTGAACGGGTAAACACCTGTTGAGGAGGCATCAGTGACTTAAGCTCATCCGAGCAGAAGCCATGAAAGTATTTATAGAAGAGACAGAGGGAGGCCACATTTCGACGATGGGAAAGTGGCTGCAGACGAGTCGCCAGATCAGTACCTATCACATTACAGACTCTCCTTTGGAGCTTGTCAAGAACACTGAGGAGAACGGCAGGGGCACCTGACCATAAATGGCAGCAGTACTCCATGCACGGACGGATGGTTGACTTGTATGCACGGACGGATGGTTCTGGATAAATAAAAAACAAAGATGCAATGTTATTGTCTCTGAGCTGGAATTTCGGTTTAAGTCATTTTCTCGTGTTAACGTATTTTACCTGTGCAGTTTATGTAAATACTTAATGGCAACCAAAAGTATGTCTTCTCCGTAACTTATATTGATTTCCGACAATTGTATAATCTGTGATACCAAAGTATCAGTAATATATATTTTTGGTCCGGTAACCCTGCTATTTACTTTGAGATCCCTGTCAAAACCCAAAGAAGAATCAGCAATATTGTTGATCCTAATCTGGCGCCTCGGTTTTGGTTACTTTCTCAGTTCCGTCAAGTTGCTATCTGTTCTGTTGACTTACTTATATGACATATGAACTCTCCCAAACTATACATAAGCAGGACTTCTGCTTATTAGAGAAGAGAGTAAAAGCTGAATCTATTCCATATACACAGGTAGCCGGACTAACAGTCACGTTAATAATCGTTCATTGTGATATGTTTGTACTACTGTTTTTGTAATATATTTGTTTAACACTATTCCGTCTTTGCGTCTTTATTTTCTGGCCTGAAGAATTTACAAAAATTTGGCGAGGTCACAATATATTCCGCTAACTTTTCTATAAATACTTCCATGGCGATTGTTCGGATGAACTTTTCATTACAGTACCTAGATTTTATAAATATATGCGTGGTACTAGACTGGTGATGCTGTCTTATGTATAAGCAGTTGGCTAGATGTAACCGTAAGTTCTATGCTAGGAGTTTCTTTTCTAGCACTTCTCGAATATGAAACTCTATTCAGGCTCCATGCTTTCCAGTCAACTTTAATATCAACTCTTTTTTTTTTATACTCGCGCCTTCTGTTTTATAACTAGACAACACTCAGTAATTCACTGTGTCTTATTGGCTTTACCGCCATGCTTGAGGTGAACTTTTTAAAAAATGTCACTGCGAAAATTCTAACTTTCTTCGTCTTCACTGTGACCGATTTCCTACAGTTGTAAAATCTGTGATATATACGTACAGTTAATATATATCTATCTGTCTCTCCGAATTTCTCTTAAGACAAGACATCTTGTCTTTGATTGCAAAACAGATTTTTCTCCATTTTTTAAGAGGGTTTTAACATTTTTTCTTTTTTCTTTCTTTTCACGCGATAAATCTGATAAAAACAAGTTTGACGCTTTCCCCGTAATCTTCAGATGACCTCTGACCTTTCGCCCTTTGCCACGCTAAAAACTAAAACCAGTCTGTCCAGCTGACAAGTTAAAGCTAGAGAATGATTTGCAAGAACATCGACAGGGGTCGGAGTTGTGTAGCTGTCATACGTGTTTCAGATTGATGGATGTTGTCAGCACTTGTCGATTTAACGAAATATTTGAAGCACTTATTTAGATTCTCTATTGTGAATATTGTGTAGGATGTACGTTGTGGTGCATAGGACATCGGCTCGGAACGAGAATTCGGGGAGCCGAGTTCGAATTCCAACTGAGTTCATTGCATTCACTTACGCGCAAATACCCTTGCGAAAGGCAATAATTCGTCTATTCCTTCCAGTTATGGGTTAAATAACAGGACAGATTGGGTTCTATAGCCTTGGTCGGCAACCAGTCTACCGTAGAAAGCAATGGAAACCTACTGCGGAATAATCTTCTACCCAGTCAGTCATGTCTCTTTCGAGACATGATCGCCCAAGCGTGTATCACGTATTGCACTTAACTGACTGACTGATTGTGGATATGTCTTCTTTTAACATAATTATATATATATTATAAGGAAGTGAAAGAACAGATAGATTAAAACCCAATGTTCATGCATTACTCTTATAAAGAGTGCTCAATACAAAGTAGAGCTTAATAATGTAATTTTTTATTGCAATAGTTTATAAAAGCATTATATCATTACACAAACATTTTCATGTTTCAGAACAAAACTGCTCTTCTTCAGGTAATATTTTAAAAACGGGTTTAATTATTTATTTAAAAAATATAAGATAAGACAAAGTAGCCTGATTTCATGGCATGCCAATTTTAATTTTCTCTGAATATATTAAAGATAAATTAAAAGTGTCATGCTATGATATCAGGCTACTCTGTTGTCTTTTGCGACCCAAATCTTCAAATTCATAGTTCAACCTAACTTTCATTTTTGATTGAACAATATCGACACACCTATAAGCATATTCTCCAACTAGCACTCAATAATTTTCTAAATAGCCATAAATCTCATTAATAGATGTATTTCATTTTCACTGATGTAGATAGTTATTTACCATTATTTGCTGGGTATTTAATTTGACATACTCTACCGGCCATGATTATTAGGCCACCCCAATTTTAAAAAAATGATGTAGTTCATACAATTTTTAATTCATTACCAAGTTGATAATTCTAAATAAAAATAGAATGGCAGAATGTTATCCAATAGACAATAGATACTAAAAATAGTATGAAATACATCATTTTTTAAAACTATGGTTGCCTAATAATTATGGCGTGTTAGTGTAATTTGCCAAATTAATATTTGCTAGGTATTTAATTTGGCATATATTATCATATGAAAATTACCTTAGTATTTTATCTAATATACACTGTCAAATTGTATAGTTATGAGGTATTTAATCTAACATAGTTTATCCTTCAAATGTTTCATATTTTTTTAAATCTAGCATGTACCATCTGGTTAATATTTAATAAGTTTATTATAGCAAAGACTGTCAAATTAATATTTAATATTTATGTTTCTTCAGGCATTATTTTGGCATGGTTTTTAAATTTCATATTAGTGCCTGCGTTTAACACACACACACACACACACACACACACACACACACACACACACACACACACATATATATATATATATATATAGATATAGATATAGATATAGATATATGTTACGGAAATCAACGAATTTTAACGAAACTTGGTTATAAGCAACCGACAATTTGAAATGAATTGTTTAAACATTATTTTTTATCGATACTCGTATTTAAGTAGATATTCTGTTTTTAATGTATTATATATTTATATCTACCGGCCTGATTATTTACGATAAATTTTTATTACGAAAATGTGTGCCATTCGGCAGGATTCGAACCTGCGACCCCTATCTATATAGGGGAAGCTACCATTTGATCTAAACGAGGTTTTTATCAAGCCTATATAACACAATTTTCATCGTAAACAAACATGTCTGCTCTGAAATGTATCGTAATCTCAACAAATGTAAACATGTTACGGAAATCAACGAATTTTAAACTAGATTATAAGTTTAGAATGGAGGCTATTCGTGGTCGAGAGGTCTAAGACGTTACCAGATCAAATGGTAGCTTCCGCTATATAGATAGGGGTCGCAGGTTCGAATTTTCGTAATAAAGATTTATCGTAAATAATCAGGCCGGTAGATATAAATATATAACACGGTTTCATTAAAAACAGAAATTCTACTTTAATACAAGTATCGATAAAAAATAATGTTCAAAAAATTGATTTCATATATATATATATATATACATATATATCTTCTTGTTTTTTAGCGGTTTATATATTTGATAATATGAGTGCATGGGTTTTACTACGTATAAATGCATGTATGTAGATGTGAATGTGAGTTAAATTGCACTGGGGAACACTTTTTCAGGATCTTTGATTTGTATTGGATATTTTAACTGATTCTGAAGGTGTTTTAGGCGCTGATTTCAAATCTGAAATTAGTTTTTCTCTACAAGCTCTAGTTTGCATGCAGTTTGAGGTTAATGAAATTGTACAAATGTGAACTTGAGTAAAGCATGTATAAGCATTTTCACGTCCGTATATATAGATAGCTTTTAATATTTTATCATTCGTATTCTGTTTCAGATCAACATGGCTTCCAAAAATAGATATCATTGCAGAAACAAGCCTGATACCTTCTGCTACATATGTGGATACTACACACTCAATCGTCAGAGACGTAACATATCCTCGTTCGTCAAGCGTGTCTACAAGGCAAATGTTGAAGTTCATACTGGTGATCAAGACAAGCAATGGGCTCCTCAGGTTGTGTGACACAATTGTGAGAAAATACTTCGAGACTGGACCAAAAGAAAACGCAAAGGTCTGTCTTTTGGAGTTTCAATGATTTGGCGCGAACCCACTAACCATGTAACTGACTGTTATTTCTGCATGGTAAACACAACGGGCGTTGGGAGGAACAACCGACATAAGATTATGTATCCGAACATTCCCTCAGATATTCGGCTGTCTCCGCACTCTGAAGAAATTTCTGTTCCAAATTTCAAAGGCTTGCCTTCATTGGACGATAAAGGAATTGGACATGATACAAGCGAACAGGACATTTGTGACTGTGAATTGTCAGAAATGTGTTCACAATCGGAGAACTGTTTTGCAGACACTGAAACTTTCCCCGTCCCCAAGCCTCTTCCCCTAGCATAACTGAATGATTTAGTGCGGGATTTATGACTTTCAAAGAAAGCAGCAGAGCTTTTGGTATCAAGATTACAAAACAGAAATCTTGTTGATCACTCTGTTAAAATATCATATTTCAGAAAGCGTGACCAGCTTTTTGTGACCTTCTTTTCAGAAGACAGATATTTTGTTTACGGCCATGACATCCCAGGGCTTTTCAAAGAACTGGGTATACCTTACTATAGTCCTGCTGAATGAAGATTGTTTTTAGACAGTTCAAAACGCAGTCCAAAAGTGTGTTCTTTTGCATAATGGCAATGTTTATGAGGCAGTACCTGTCGGTCACTCAGTGCATTTGAGGGGAAGACTATGATGATATGAAAATAGTCATGGACTTATTAAAGTATCATGAGCACAAATGGATCATTTATGTAGACTTAAAGATGTTAATCTTTCTTCTTGGACAACAGAAAGGCCTCATCAAGTTTCCATGTTTCCTCTGTATGTGGGACAGCTGAGCACGAGACAGACATTGGGTCCAGAAGGACTGGCCTATTCGTGACACCCTTGAAGCAGGCATGTCAGATATCATACAAGACCTAATTGTAAGTAGAGATAAGGTCGTCTTTCCTCCTCTTCACATCAAGGTACTGGAAACCGAAGGTGAATGTTTCCAACACATCATCACAGCATCACCAGGGTTATCATTTGAAAAGATCAAAGCAGGCGTGTTTGATGGCCCACTGATTCGAACCATAATTCGTCATAATCAGTTCGTTGCTAAGATGACCGCTTTAGAAAAGGCAGCATGGTTATACTTTCTGGCAGTCGATCAGAACTTCCTTGGACACAATAAGGCGGAGAACTACAGTGAACCTTTGAACAGAATGCTTCTCGCTTTTAGTAATCTCGGGTGCAACATGAGCATCAAGCTTCATTTTTTGAACAGCCACTTTGATAATTTTCCTGACAACCTGGTGGCTGTGAGTGACAAACAAAGAGAACGATTCCACCAAGACCTAAAGATCATGGAACAACTCTACCAAGGGCGCTGGGACAAAAGTATGACGGCTGACTACCGCTGGAGAATTAAACGAGATTGCCAAGTTGAAGTGTACAAGCGCAAAAGTTACAAACGCAAATCCCCACCTGAATAAAATACACAAACAAATTGATAAGATATCCCTATAATGTCCTATAATAAAGAACAATTAAAAAATAAATAAAAATGCCAAATCGCATAAAATCTGTAGCTTGCAGACAAAAACCGACTTCAGATTTGAAATCAACACACTCAAATTGACTATAGAAACGTCTTTTTTAAATGCAACAAAATGAGTGTTTCACAAAGTTATTCGTAGATAAAAATTGTTTTACTTGTACATGTGCATGTATATATATATATATATATATATATATGTGTGTGTGTGTGTGTGTGTGTGTGTGTGTGTGTGTGTGTGTGTGTGTGTGTGTATACATATACATATTATATGCATATATATAAAATATAATGTTCAATACTTTTATTATGTCGGTTGTTAAAACCATTTCGCTAATCGTCGAGATTTTCCGGAACATGTTTACATTTGTTGACATTGCGATATATTTCAGAGTACAGATGGTTATTTACGTAGAATCGAAAATTGTGTTATATAAGGCTTTATTTGATTTCGATTAGACAGCGAAATCTTTCGCGATTGAGTGGTCTAAAACACACCTGTTCAGTTGGTGGTTTACTCCATGTTGATAGTGGTCGTAAGTTCGAATGCTGCCGAATGATACATATTTTTGTAACAAAATTTAGTAATCAGGCCGGTAGAAATAAAAATATAAATATACTGTTTATATGTGAGTATACATTTTTACGCAAACATATACATATAAGGTGGACGGATAGATATTAGTAGGCTATCACAATGCGTTTAGTATAATAAAGGAAGGTAAAGAAGGTGTTGGGTATTATCTTTTTATTATTCATTAATATTTCGAGACCAGAATCTCATCTTCAGAGTGATAGGAGAGCTTGGTTTCAATTGTCCGCCGCTGGACCGTGCCTTTAAAGGAATGGTCCTCTTTCGCTGCAACTGCTGTCGTTAATTGTAATGAGTATGTGTTTCTTTTTGTTTTTTTTTTCTTTATAAGCGTTTCACCCCGAGCAAGGCATGTCACTGCCACTACTGGGCAGGGGGCTACATAGAGTGGAGAAAGGATGATTAAATATAGGAAATGTCAGAGGCTGGGTGATAGGCGGGTAAGGATACCGAGAATGAGGGTTGGGCAGATGAGAGTGTTCTGAGAATAGTTGGGAGTTAGTGTGATAGGAGGTGTCTATTGATCCTACATTTAAACACCTGGAGATTGTAACTGTCGGGAAAGCAGACTTGTGGAAGGGAGTTCCACAGGCGGGAAGCGCGAGAAAAGAAGCTGTTGGAGTAGAATTTACGGTTACATCTTATTTGTTTAACTGTAAAAGGGTGGGACCTAGTTGCTAAACTAGTATCTCGTGTGAATTCGTGCTTAGGCGGCACCAGTGATCTAAGCTCATCCGAGCAGTAGCCATGAAAGTACTTGTAGAAGAGGCACAGGGAAGCCCCATCACGCCGGTGAGAGAGTGGTTGCAGCCGGTCTGCCAAGTCAGTATCAACCACGTTACAGATCCTCCTTTGTATTTTGTCAAGAAGCCCAAGGAGAGCATCAGAGGCACCCGACCAGATATGGCAGCAATATTCAATACACGGGCGGATGGTAGATTTGTATATGTGCAGAATAGATTCAGGTGGGAAAAACTTCCGGGCCCTGCACAGGGAGCCGACTTTCATAGCAGAAGATTTGGCAATGGAGATTTGGCAATATAGTCATTCCATTTGAGGTCCTGTGTGTGTACTTGTAAGTGGGTTAGTTCATGTATGTGTGTGTGTATTTATGGTTTATATAAATATGCACGGTAGTAGGATGTGGCTTTTTCGTCTTTTTTTAAAGTCATAGCAGGGGCCGTTTTACGATTTGATGATATATCTGTCTGTTTTAATTTATGGTTTAACATGTGCGCAGGGTTTGGTATTTTCCCATCTCTTTCAGAATGATGGGAGGCGCTGTTTTATGACCTGATATTATGTCTATCTAATTTAACTGGAGGTGTGTTTATTGCTACATTTTTACTTCCGGTATTCATTCTCATGTGATCTTGTGTGTGTGTGTGTGTGTGTGTGTGTGTGTGTGTGTGTGTGTGAGCGTGAGTGTGTTATGTGTCTGCGTTTATGTTCGTTTACTTCTTGTATTGTTCATTCTGAGATCATTTTATGTATACATATAACTTCATATATTTTCCTTGTATCATGTGCGCGTGTGTTATATATATATATATATATATGTGTGTGTGTGTGTGTGTGTGTGTGTTTGTGTGTGTGTGTTCCGGTGTGTAGTGTGTTGGAGTGTGTGTGTGTGTAAATATATATTCGTGTGTGTGTTTTGTGTGTGTGCGTGTGTGTGTGTGTGTGTGTATGTGTAAGCGTGTGTATAGTATGTTGGGACTATGGGATTTGCGCTTCTGCATGTGTACGTATATATATATATATATATATATATATATATATATATATATCTGTCTCTGTGTGTGTGTGTGTGTGTGTGTGTGTGTGTGTGTGTGCTTGCTTATAGCGTGGTTTACTTCTTGCTATTGGTCATGTATTTGTGTGCGTTAGTCTGTGAGTGCACTTTACTGTTATGGCCAGTGCTTGATAGTGTTAATTATTCTGTTATGTAATCTAGATTGAGTTCCTTTTCTATTGTTAATCTGTGGTTGAAATTTAGCT